>CAUYPK010106819.1:0-17546 GCA_963574355.1 Loris lydekkerianus
GAAGTCCCTTGCTGGCTCTCTGTGTCCTCAAGGGGATGATTGTAGGCAGGTCCCACCGGCCAGAGATGTCTGGAGTCTTGTCTCCCCAGATTCGCCAGGCCCAGTTACAGGGGAGCTGTTACTCAGCCGCCATCTTTAATCTGCAGTCTTTATTTATACAACAATTATTCTCTTAAACCACACTGATGATAGTTTTTACTAACAAGGACTGAATCAGTGTTTAGATGAGGGACTGGCTCTCACTGATGAGGCTGTTTCTTAATTCTGGAAAACCCCTAGAAGTAATACATAGGACTAGATGTTGTGAAGGAAACAAAGTGGTTAAAATAAAAACAAGACTCAAGAAAACTTTGGTCTAGTAAGAGAAAGAAAATTCGCACTGCATAATACAAATACAGTCAAATGGGAAGTTGAAGATAGAGCATGTAACAAAGGCTCAGAATAAAGAGAGAATCCTTGTTGGGAGGATCAGAGAAAACTTAAAGTTAAACTTAAACACATAAGTTGGTGTTTCAGTTGACATTGAAGAGTAGTGAGTAGACATGTGGGAAAGATAATCGTGCACAGAAAGGACATAGAAAACAAAGCCATGAAACTGTAGGGAAAAGTCTAGTCTATCCTGACTAACAATAATAAAAGTAAAGGAGATAAAGATAGAAAGATCTGTTGAGATCATAGGCTCTTATTAATATGCTTAATAATTTGGACTGTGGAAAGCATGTATGCAAACCATTGCTCCTATCTACACTGAGTTTCATGGACTAATCTCACCTTTTGAAACTAATTCTTTAGCAAACTTTCTCAGAGTTCAAACAAAATAATGTATCTCAAAGTACTGCCACATATGTTCCATTTCTACTCATTTTTGTTTATTATTCAGAGACATTATCTAGTCATAGAAAATTTTGAAAAAAAGAAATGATACAATCAGAGCTTTTCCTTATTTTTCAAATTACCTTGCGAGACCTGGTGTGATTTGGTTTTCCCTAGATCAGGTGTTTCTAAAATGCCAGACTCAATTTCCTATTCCCCTATATGTCATCCAGGTTGATGACATTAGACACATACCACAAGATGTGGTTTTAAACACTTAAAACAAAATCTGAAAAGGTTATAAGGTGGTGGAGCCAAGCTGCCTGAGTTTAATGCTGCCATTTCCATGTGACAGTTGTGTGACCCTGCAAAGTCAATGAACATCCCTGTGCCTAGTGGCTGGTGCTATGAGAATTAAATAAGATAATGCATGTTAAGCACTGAGCACAGACCTGGCATGTAGTAAATTCTTCACAAACATTGGTTATTATGATCTCAATCAAATATCTTAGATCCTAACCAGATAACACATAACATTTAGTAATGTGGTCTTCATGCTCTTTGTTAATAATATGACCTACTGAAAATGAATTTCTGCAGAATATGTACCTAAGTTTGAAAGAAAGAAAAAATTGGGTTTTGCCAAAATTAAAAACCTTTGTATATTAAAAGGCACCATTTAAAAGGTGAGAAGACTACATATTGCCCAAACAACTCTGTGGGTTCAATGCAATACCCCATTCTCAAAATGCCAATGATATTCTCCACATAAATAGAAAAAACAATTTAAAATTCATATAAAACCACAAAAGACCGTGAATAACCAATCTTGAGCACAAATAAACAAAGCTGGAGACATCACTCTGCCTGACTTCAAAAATACTACAAATCTATAGTGGTACCAAATCAGCATAGTACCAGCATAAAAACAGATACATAGACAACAGAACAGACTAGAGAACCCAGAAATAAATCCATGCAGTTACACCCAACTGATCGTTAACAAAGACACCAAGAACACACACATTGGGGAAACAACAGCCTCCTCAATAAATGGTGCGGAGAAAGCTGGATGTCCACACGCAGAAAAAATGAAACTAGACCTCTTCCTCTTACTATGTACAAAAGTATCAATTCAGAATGGATTACAGATTTAAATGTAAGACCCAAAACTATGAAACTACTAAAAGAAAACATAGGGAAAACACTTCATGATGCTGGTGTGGGCAAAGACTTCTTGGATAGAATGACAAAAGCATAGGCAACTAAAACAAAAATAGACAAAGGAGAATTACATCAAACTAAAAAGCTTCTACAGAGCAAAGGAAATAATCAGTAGAGCAAAAAGACAAACTAAAGAATGAGAGAAAATATTTATAAACTATGCATCAGAATACATGCGTATAAGGGATTCAAATAACCCAATAGGGGGAAAAGAACCCAAATAAGCCAATGTTAAAATGGGCAAAAGACCTGAATAGATATTTCTCAAAAGAAGACAAACAAATGTACAATAGGTCTATAAACAAATACTGACCATCACTAATCATCAGGGAAATGCAAACTGAACCCACATTGAGGCATCATCTCACTCCAGTTAGAATGGCTATGATCAAAAGACAAAAAGTAATAAATGCTGACAAGGATGTACAGAAAAAAGAACTCTTATACACTGTTGGTGGGAATGTAAACTAGCACAGCCATTATGGACAATAGTACGGTAGTTCTTCAAAAAATTAAAAATAGAGCTGCCATATGATTCAAGAATCCCACCATCAGGTATATATATCCAAAGAAAATGAAATCAGTGTGTTGAAGATATCTCTGCACTCTATGTTTGTTGCAGCACTATTTACACTAGCCATGGTAAGAACCAACCTAAGTGTACATCAGTAGATAAATAGATCAAAATATGTGGTACATACACACAATAGAATAATATTCAGTCTTTTAAAAAGTGAAATGTTGGGCGGTGTCTGTGGCTCAAGGAGTAGGGCCCCAGCCCCATATACCAGAGGTAGAGAGTTCAAACCTGGCCCCAGCCAAAAACTGCAACAACAAAGTGAAATGTCACTTTGCAACATGGATGAACCTAGAGAACATGTTAAGTAAAATAAGCCAAGTGCAGGACAAATATTGAATAATCTCCCTCATATTGGGGATCTAAAAAATTTGATCTCATAGAGATAGGGAGTAGAATAGTGGTTACCAGGTGCTGGGGAGATGTTCATCAACAGGTGAAAGTTACAGGAGGAATAAGTTCTAGTGTTCTAGAGCACAGTAGGGTGATTATAGTTAACAATACATCTTAAAATGGAAGAGAAGATTTTGAATAAATTCTTTATGCTCTCAGCATAAAGAAGTGATTAATGTTAGGGGTGGTGAAATATACTAATTAGACTGATTAGATCATCACACCGTGTTTACATATATTGAAATATCACGTGTTCCCCACAAATAGGTACAATAGTTCTATTAAGAACAAAATAAAACTATTTTTGAGAAATAATGTGAAAGATGGACTCTACCTAACAAATGCAAGCATTGCAACCTAGTTGTTTGTACTCTCACATTAACCTGAAATAAAAAATAAAAAAGAATGTGAAAAGACAACCTATAGAGTAGAAAAATATATATTTTCAAGGTATATCTGAGGGTTTGGTATCCAGAATGTATAAAGAACTTACAACTCAACAACAGAAGAGCAAACAACCTGATTTTAGAATGGCTGAAGAACTTCAATGTTTCTTCAAAGAAGATGTGCAAATGACCAACAAGCTGGTGAAAAGGTGTTCAACATCACCAGTCATTAGGGATGTACAAAATAACAAAGGTTATTGTGAATGTGGAGAAAATGAAACTTTCACATGTTGAGGGGGAGTGTAAAATGGTTTAGCTATCATGGACAACACGTTGGCAATTTCCTAAAAAGTTAAACATTGAATTACCACATGACCCGGCGATTCTGTTTCTAGTTCTATATCCAAAACAATTGAAAACAATTACATGCATAACACATGCATGTTCATAGGAGCACCCTTCAGAAAAGCCAAATGTAAATAAATCGTGAAATATACATATAATGGAATATAATTCAGCCAGATAAAAGGCAGTATTGATACATGCTACCACATCAATGAACCTAGAAAACTTTACACTAAATGAAAGAAGTCAGACACACAAGAACACACACAGTATGACTCCATTTAGATGAAATATCCAGCATAGTCAATTCCCAGAGACAGAAAGCAGCCTGGTGGTTGCCACGGAGTGGAGAGGGAGGGGAGTATGAAGTTGCTGCTAACTGGGTGTAGATTTCCTTCTGGAATAATTTCATCTCATGAAATGTTTTTGGAACCAGGTAAAAATGGCAATTGCACAACATTATGGAAGTGCAAAATGGTTTTATTTTTAAATGGTTGATTTTATGTTGTGTGTCTCTTATTTCAAAAAAATAAAATGAATTAAGATACTATCATTGCTGTCCTTCTTAATTAAACTCTGATTTTATGCTCCCATGCCATCTGCTCCCTCCAGCATAGCATGTTATTCTATATGCCCTATTTTGTCTTAAATGCACATCTACTTTAGGGGTTGGTAAAATACAATCTACAGGCCACCTTGGGCCCACTGCCTGTTTTTGTGTGGCCTACAAGCTAAGAGTGATATTTTACCTTTTCAATGGTTGAAAAAATCAAAATAATAATATTTTGCAACACATGAAAATTACATGGAATTCAAATTTCTGTGTCCATTCATGAAGTTTTACTGGATGACAGCCACACTCATCCTTCTATGTGTTATCTGTGGTTGCTTTCCTTCTTCAGGAGCAGAGCTGAGTACAGAGATCATATGGCCTGCATAGCTGAAAATGTTTATTATTTGCCCCCTTGACAGAACATCTGGTTGGCTCTCAATCAGTAGATCATTAATAAGCTTCTAAGTGGAAAGAATCTTTCATAGCACCTAGTGTGGTGATGTGTACATTCCAGAGAGTTGATAAATGTCTCTCGCATTAACACCACTGTAAAATTTTTAGTATTCAAATGTGTGCTGCCAGATTCCTGCTTCAATATGCTAATAAAATTAAAAACACTAATTTCTTTATGTTTGACACTTACCTAGTTTCATAGTTAGCATATGAATTCTACAAAGGATCTTTTAAACAAAAACTCCAAGCTGCAATGAAAATGTATCACACCCCAAAAGAGGAGTAATTTTGCAGTCTTTTTTAAAAAAAATATGAAATAAATGTTCATGTTGAAATTTTGAAAATTACACTAATGGACCATTCAAACTTTAACTGTCAGTACATAAAACTGGGTTAGTTTTCTAGCACAAAAGTAAATTAAGGATTAAAAAGTTCTGATCCCTGGTATTGCCTCTCTCGAGGATAAGTTCAGAACTAGTATAACATTAGTTTTTCAAAACTTGTACATTTAATATTTAATTTATTAGGACAAACATAATTCTACTGGAACATTACATATTTTTAAGATAATACAAGTAAAGATGTTAACACCAAACAATCCTACAATATCCTGGGGTAGGGAAAGAGAAGCAAATCACACACACAAGACTAGAGCTTTCCTTGATCGTTGGGGTGACAAAAGAGCCACAATCTTTGTTAAAAGAAAAAAAAAAAAAAAAAAAAGGTGCTATGCAAAAATCATTTAGATTTCTCAGATATTTTTCTAGCAAAGTGTCTTCTTTCTTTAACTTTTAATGTCTTTCTTCATACTTGTATTTGTCTGTTTTACCCAAGAGATTGTCCAGGTTGCATGAGACTGTCAGTATAACCAAATCAATTTGGCAAAATTGATGTCACATGATGAGTACCCAGTCAGCCTGAAGCCAAAGGACCTTAGGCCTATGTTTTCACCTTTCATCTTCCATGATGAGGAAGGGGACTGCATGGTTTCTGATCTTTCCATCCTAACATTCTGCAAGGCTCAGTAAGAAGTTAAATTTATTTTTGACATTTGTGATTATTCAATCAATACATTTAGGTGAGTCACATTTTTTAAAGTAATATGTAGATTTGAGCCTTTCCATTTCTCTTTTCTCAAATATTCTATGTTATAAATAGTCATGTAGTACCTCTGCATTAAATAGGGCAATATGAAAGAGTTTTGAGAGATTGAAAGATCTCTATAAATGAAAGTTATTATTATTAAATAAAATCATGTAGTGTTAGTGTTAAGGCTAAGAAGTTCTTGGGGATCACCTTACATAATTTCATTTCACAGACAAGTAAAGAGAGGTCCAGAGAGGTGAAGTATTAGAAATTCAAGCTCTTCCATTACCTCATGTTACCCATTTATGGTGGAAAATTGCATTCTAAATCATGGCTATTCCTGCAACATTTGCCTATATTGGCTTTCTTGGTTATAATTTCGCCCCCCCCCCCCCCCGCCAAAACAATACTTTATTTTCTCACACTCTTACTTTTGTATTCCCATGGTTTGATTTTAAGTTAGTTTCTATGTCTGCAAAACATTGCATTTTCTAGCTGGATTTATCAAACATTGATATCCAAGTAGTATGTTTGTATTTCATCCAAGCATGAGAAGTATATAGCTCATTGGAGTTCAAGATTAATAACATAAGATAAAGCTAAAGAAACAAAGGTGAAATAAGGGAAAAATTGTTGCTTTAATCTGGAAAATTTTGATATCAGATTCTTCTTCAAAACTATGGTTTTATAAATGTTTTAAATTTTAAATTTTATCTTGTTAACCAGATAATCAGCAATAGTAGTAAGATACCTCTGGCAAGAGTTCATTCATTTAGTCATTCGACAAACATTTGTAATGCTCATAGTCACAGACCCAAACTAAAAGGCACAAATTAATAAGTTCCTTCCTTCAGAGGGAAGAATTTAAGAAGAAATTTTTAAAAACTAGCATTTGTTGAGTCCTTACTCTGTGCCATGCCTGTGCTAAGTGTCTTACATGAATTATCTCTTTTGATCTTTACAATATGAGTTATATATTATCTTGTATTGTGAAGTTCAAGTGAGAGCCTACAAAAAGCTTCTAGTGCAATGCCTAGAGTATATTAGAGTCTCACAAAACATTGATTTTTCTATCACCTTTCTATATTACAGCAGACACCACCATTTTTCCTTCTGGAAGATATATATCTCAAATAGCAGTGTCTTTCCAGAGCTGAAGGAATGATACAACCAGAAGAACTTGCTGATTGAGCATAAGAAGTACTCCTAGATCCAGTATTTATAAAGTAAGGCTTAGGGCAGTGGATCGAAGCTCAACTGACAGCAGAAATGGGACAAGCGCCCATGTGAAGGAGCTGGGGAAAGCGGCACACAGGAGATGCTTGGAGGTGGAGGCTCTACCATGATGACTGGACAAGAAGGAGCCTGGGCTCGCCTCAGTTATAAGCAGGCTCTCGCGGTTGGGGAAGGCGCAGGTCCAAAGAACACATTGAAGGCACTGCAGGCAAAGGCACAAATGACACATTTGATGCCCCAGCCTAGAGCCTTCAGAGTATGGCTTCCAGAACCACAACAGACTCCATCAGACTTTCCACAGAGATGGGGAGGAAGTTGCTAGAACAAACACTATCCTGAAACTTGCCCCAAATCTGAACCTAATCAAACCCCAATGTTTTCTTGAGGTTAGAAAAAGCCTGGCTTAGCATTTTTAAAACAATATCTATTTGCCTTTTTGTCTCCCATTTGCAGCCAGAAGTGGAAGTTCTAAAAACCCATTAAAAACTTTGGGTTTTATTTTGTATTTATTTCTTTACTATATACTTGGCCTGACCAAAACCAGAAAATGCTGGAATGGCACAAATTCGTTCTCCTGAGATATCCAGATCAAAGTAATTTGGAACTGCCTTGGCTAAGCATCTGAATTTTTCCATTCTTATCCAAACCAATGCCTCAACCCCTTGCAATTTACTCATATGCATCCACCTTCTCAAGTGTTCTGAGGCATTGCTTTCAGCACACACATTGGCCTTTAAAGGGTAACAAGCAATTGTGTGCTGGCAGAAGCTGTATTTTCAAGTTTATACCTCTAATTCATCATCTGACAAAGAGAACAAGAACTTCTGGCAACTCTATCCACTCTATGTATTCCATATGGAGTAACAGTATGGGGAAGGCAATGTCAAAGAACCTCTTGGAAGGAGATTTATTTTTTTGGCAGTGTATTTTACACTGCTAAATTATTATCCTCTCTTGTAAGTGTAGAATTTTTTGTTTGGCCAAGTAAAATTTTAAAGCAGCTCATATAATCCAACCAGCAAATTTCATGGCAAACTGTTTTTGCTCTCTGCCTCCCCCCCCCCATCTTAATGCCATAGGGAGATGTCCCTCTAGGGTCATCCAAACTTTCCCCCTATCAGATAGATTGTGTTGTTGTTGAGTAACTCACAGTTTACATTTATTTCCCTGTAGGTCATTGTAGGCAACTTTGATCCATAGAAGTTACCTTTCAAGAAACTATTCACCATACAAGGTGCTGTATATCACATTCTTAATCCTGTCTTCATTAAAAAAAAAAAAAAAATTAAATCTATCTATAACAAATTTTTCCCCATGGTAATTTTTACCTTGATTTTTTTTCATTGGATGTAATAGAAAATTAGAGTTTGCCTTACCAAAAAGTCTACTTGTCTGAGAACCCATCCATCCACCTTTTCATCAGGATAAAGAAATTTATTGTGCTGCTCTGTTCAAAGCTGCTAAGAAAACATTGTAATGGCCATCCTTGCCTGTTACGTGTTTTAGCTTGGGTTCCTCTTTGAACACTTGAGTATTTCTTTAGGGATACTACATATCCTGGGCTATTTCACACTGTGTGTGTGTGAAGCCATGTTCACTATCATAATCTTTTTCTAATGCCAAAAATGAAAAACATTTTTATGATCAGATAGATGAACTTCTAAGGTCAGCATCCCCATCTCAGTTTCTAATGTTTCCCAAATATACAAGTGATTCTTTGGCCTTATAAACCTCCACCTGCTTCTTCCTTTCATGTAATTTTCCTTTGTTCAGTTATTTTGCACCACCCCTGGAGTGTTTTCAAATATATTTCAAACCCCCAAGCAACCCCATTTCAGCTGATTGACTTCAGAGAACTCTAATGCCGGCCAGGCATTTTGCTGCAACCCCATTTAGACTCAGCAGGAAGAGCAGATTTAAAAGGCAGATTATGTTTTTAGCTTTTTAAAAACTGCTTTATTAGAGAGGCTAAAAGCCACAGTGGTGGTAAGCTGAATTCTTTTGAAATACAAGCAACTTCAAGGCATCCAAGGAGCAGTTCCTCACCCGCGGAGCTCCTCCCTTTGGGTTTCAATGATGGCAGGGACCAGCTGGCTCCAAGCGTTTTTCTTAAGGGTCCTTGTGGCTCCAATAACTGAATCCCTAAAAGTACCAAAAGTGTTGCATTTAAGAATTGGAGGCCTTTGAAAAGCAGCTCACCGTGGTTCCCACCCCTGAACTTCTGGCAGGCCATTTTGTGTGAAAGTGTTGGTTACATACCGGCCTCCACTGAATTGGAAGGGCTGGCCAAGGGGCAGTAAAAGTAGAGAACCATGATGAGGATGTGAAACCCACCTAGAGAAGCAGCTGCAAGTGCTACAAAATGGCTAAAATAATTGATGGGTGGGTACATAGATAAATAGATGCATGATTGATGGATGGATAATAGATACCATTGCTTCACATGCTATCTTAAAACATGTCCTACAGTTTATCAATGCATTCCCTTAAATTTATCTGGGGGCTCTGAGCTATACCAAGAGCTGCTTGTAAAGTGGTTGAGTGTTCACAAGAAAAAAAAAAAAAAAAAAAAAAAAAAAGGTGGGCATATGAGGATTTCTAGAGAGCCCATGAGATTATATATGGAAGATTTTGTTCAGAGGTTTTGAGATGAAATGAACATGACCATATTTTGAGGATATCTGTAGAGAAAGTACACTAAGAAGCAGGCTACATCCTAGCTAGAGGCCTCATGAAGAAAGAATGATGCCAGCGATCTAACTAATCACACAGTGCAGACACAGGGAACATGTGCTATCACCCGCTCCCTCTGTGCCCAGCAGCAACCTGTCATAACCAAGCCCTGACATGGCCTTAGAATCTTACTTAGCAGGAAGATGCAGTCCTGGAATAAACAGGGATGTCACTAAAGATGTATATAGATCAGTTTAGAGCACAACACAAATTCCCACAGTTGGGGTGAACGGGTGGCTAAAGTTAGCAGAGCTGGCAGATGCCAAGTGCATGCCCCAGGTCCAGCACTCACTCCAGAAGATGTGACCCCCCCCACAGGAATCTACTAAATAAAATTCACATTGTAACTGGAAATCTCTTGATTTTTAAATGTTACATCCAAAAAGAGGGAGGGAAGTTAATTCCATGCAAGCCAAACTAAATAAATATGCAGAAAAAAATAAAAATACACCTGCAGATTAATGCGGCCTCTAGACTTAGAAGAATTAAAGGACAACTCCAGTTTGCTCCTATCTTGCCTGAACTACCTTGCTACTATCTGCAGCTTAAAAACAAAAGAAAACCATCTCACCAGGGCTTGAAGAGGGCATGCGACAAATTGCAGAAAATTATAGCCAACGTTTTGTGGTTGCTGATCTTCCCTGGGTAACACACTAGAACAGTCCTGAAAAAAATAGACAGACTTCAAAGATCAAAGTTTCCATGCTGCAGAGGGGACTTTTCAACCAGCTTGCTCTCGTCTGGTTCCTCCCACCCCCAGCCCCTTTTTATCAATCACAAAGCAGTTGTCACAAAGTTCAGATTCTGACATTGTCAGAGGCTAATGATGCCTTTCACTCATTGCTTATTTCAGTATTCCAGCCCTCTGGGTCTTGGTCTCCCTTTGGGCTGTTTACATACAATTTCATTCTGGGTGGAACTTTGTTTTTCCTTTCCTTCTTCTGGGGCTGTTGTTTTTTCTTAAAATAGGAGGTCATTTCAGGCAGAAATGTGTTTTCGCCTCTTTGCTTCCTCTATGGCTGGGACTGGGGCGCTTTTGGAAAGAAGGAAATTTCCACTTTGTTTACAAGGAGGAGTTGGTTTTCTTTGGATATTCCGTGAATTTGCTGGGTAAGTTTGGAGTTCCTAGGATTATCTAAGGAAATCAGGGAAGTCATTTTAAATGCACTTCTTTGCCTTTTTTAAAAATGTTATACACTCTTCTTATTATTTTTCTCTAACATGTTCACATTTTTCCAATGAACCTAAGCTTCTTACATTTATGTCTTTCCCTGAATTCCAGCTTTCTACCTTGTCTTCCCAAGATCTTTTCCTTTTAGTTGTCAATCTGGATTTTTTGACCCATGTTCTGGACCAATTCCAGAATGAGTCATAGTTTTATACTTTTGGATGGAAAAGTAATTTCCCCCTTCTGTTTAAAATGCAGCCATAACCCATTGCCATTACTGGAAAAAGCAGACTTGATCGTGCATACCTTTTTCTACTATGGTCCTCCATTTTCATGGGCCCCAGGTCCAGCAATCCTTCACCCACATCAAATAATGTCAATAGGCACCCAAGTGGAAGTGAACTGTTCTAGCCACCATCCAGAATTTACCCTGGACCCCCAGAAGAATACACTCTAAGAAGCACCGTCTTAACTGGAAGGAAAAAAAAAAGTTTCCAAGTATACCAAAGGTAGACAAAATAAAATCCCTTAAGGTAAATCTTATGATAACTTTAGCAGGTTTGATGCCAAAGAAATATTAAATTTAAAATAATTTATTTAAGACCACTCCCAACACATGATTTATTTAAAAGACCATGTTTACTAACCTATAATACTCAAAACTTTCAATTAAGTGAAATCAACCAATCAGATGTCTGAGTCTAATTGGCAAGTATCATTCCCTTCCATAAACGTTTATTGTTGATGCTAACCGTGAGAAGAAAGGTAAATAATGACACATAAGGAAGGTAAGAAGGACTGAGACCAGGAAGTGACTAGGGGGCAGTTTAGGATAGCGATTAGCACCATGGATGTGGAGCAAGGCTGATGTAGGATGGTTGTCAGCTCCATCTGTACTAGCAAAGTGGCCTCAGGCAAACGACTTAGTAAGTCTACTCTTCATTTTGCTTGTCTATAAAATACATCAACAATATCTGCTTCAGAGAGTTATTGTGAATTACTACTTTAAAGACATGGTAAGTATTCATCACAACCAACAAAGGCAAAATTCCCAACATTTATAGGGCGCTTATTATGTATCAGGTACTGTGTTTACGTGAACACTCTGTGAAGAAGTCATCGTCACTGTTACCTTCATTTTACCAAAGAGGAAATTAGGAGCTCAGAGAAGTTAAGGAACCTGTCCAGCATCACAAAGCTACTAAGTAACCAAGGCAGGATTCCAACCTAAGTGGGCAGGTCAGAGCCTGAGCCCTTGACCCTTAGGTAACTTTTAACATCCTTTTAATATGTAATGAGTCTTCACTATTCTGGGTGTTATCCTAACATCATTTTATCGTTAACTCAACTTTGGATTTTGCCTATTACTGCATATACAGTGCTGTGCACTGAGTAGAGGCACTCACATGGCAATTCTGTTCTCCCTAATATAGTCACATACATACATACGAAGGGCCAGTTACCCTCCCTGGACAGAGGAGTAACTGATGTAGTTAAAATACATTTTAGCCAGGTGTGGTGGCACACACCTGTAGTACCAGCTACTTGGGAGGCTGAGGCAGGAGGATCACTTGAGCTCAGGAATTTGAGGTTGCTGTGAGCTATGAGCGGGTGACAGAGCACACCCTGTCTCAAACAATCAACGAAAAAGTAAATAAACAAATAAAATATACTCCCTACAGTATGAAAAGAGGAAGGAGTTTTTAATTCATTTTTCTTTTTTAATTGACCAATAATTAAAGCGTTTTGTTCCTTCTAGAATTCTGGTTAACCGAGACTTCTCTGTAAAATGAAATGAATACATAGGGTAGAAATTACAGTGCCAAATAGCTTCCATTCCAAAACTACAAACTGTTTTAATTTATCTAGTTTCTAGAGAAGCAATAGTTTTAAAGTAAACTGTTGGTAAAAGTCCAAATAACATTTTTATTATCTTGAGAAGTGGAAATTTGAAGCATTGGAAGATGTTCAGAGGGCATGACTTCAGAGATGGAAACATAAAACAGAGCCAGAAGTTTGTCACTGCAATTACGTTCTAATAATCAAGAAATTAAACATCACAGGAGATGTTTGCAAATCTCTAACAATATGCTATGCTTATGTGCAGCTTATTTTATTTTGTTCTTTTACATTTTATGTGATCACACATGACCTCATTTGATTTGCACGGGAGAAATAGCATTAAGTGACGTGAGACAATAGAAATAATATCAATCCATTCCATGTAGGAAAAAACTGGGGCTCAGAAAGCCAATGACCTGGCCTAGGTCACACAGCTGTTTACTCGCAGAGCCAAGGGTTATAATTTCCTGCTATTTCTGCAAAATCACTATCCCCACTGGCACTTTCTCTGAGCCTAGTTTGACAGGTCTCTCAGACCATGATGGCTGTTTTCCAAGGGTTGGGAACCTGGAATGATTTTTGTAGGGAAAGGTCCAGAACAAGAGGTGGTGGTGCCTGGGTACACCTCTCCCAAACCACCTCAGAAGGCCCTAAGCAGAGTTGGAAGAGAGGTCATTAGCAGGAGAGGGAAAAACTGTAAAGGCCAAACATCCCAATTCTCCCACATCTGGCTATGTTCATCCCGCATTTTATTTGGGGTTAAAACTATTGGCTGTCGGTTCAAGTTGCAGGGGTTGAATCCTGGTGTCACCCTTTACTAAATCGTTTTTTACCTCAATTCCTTATTGGTGGGAGGCATTAATAATCGTACTGATTTTGTAGAGTTGATGTGAAACTCGAGAGAGCCATGTAAAAGGCTTAGCATTTTAACTGACTCGTGGTAAGGACTTAATGAACACCAACTATCATCATCATTCCTATTTCATGCAGAGATATAAGTGGCAGAGCCAGGATTTGAACCTAGCCATCCCACTCCGGAGACTAGTTCCTTAACCACAGCCCACAGTACCTTTGCATTTGCTGTGACCATTTGTCTGAAATGTACTTCCCTTAGATTGCCATCTGCATGGCTCCCTTCCTCTCTCCATTAAGGCCTCTGCTCACATGTCACTTCCTCTGAATGACCTTCCCTGGCTGCCTGATCTAAAACAGTACTTCTTCTGACTCTCTGTCCTTTAACCTGCTTCACATTTGTCACAGTCCCCATGACCACCTGATACTATGTTGACTATTGACTGCATTATTCAATATTATTCAACATTTCTGCCACTAGAAAGCAAGCTCCATAAAGGCAGGAGTTTAGTTTGCCTCACATCAGTAGCTTTTTTGTCTGGAACACATTCCGTGATTTGTTACACAGATGTATATATTGATGAGTAAAACACTGGTGAGTAGCAGCAACTGGCATATTGAACACTGTCAACAGAGAAACCAAAATATGGATAAGATCTAGTTCCTACTATTAATGGACTTATGCTTTAGCTAGAAAGGGGCTCTGGAAAGATCTTTAGAAACCCACCTAACCATCATAACAGAGGATGCCAAACTTGAGTGAGTGGTACCAAACCTCTGAGCAGGCGCACCCTGAATCTTAGCTGTTCTGGCTAAGGTGCTGATGTCCCTACAAGTCAGTCTGACAATCTATCCTTCCCTGATGAAGAAGTCTAGAAATAAAAAAATATCAAATCAAATGATGAATTTCAGAACACCATTGAGAGAGTTTAAATGCTTAAGCCTCACTGTCTCTATGAAACTAAACATATCATTGAGAGAGCAATGTTCTCCAGAGGACTACAGAGATAGCACATGGAGTTCTACGCAAAGCACATTTCTTTGCAGTATAATCTACTCCCAAATGTAAACTGGGGAAGTAGATATTTTACAATCACTAAAGATCTCATAAGATTAAAAAGCAAAATAGGTACTCAGCCTCATTCATTCCAAACTACTGGCTGGACTGTGTCTCCCGTGTTAGTCAGTCATTAATCAATCCCATTAAGTTATAATTCTTTGCCAAGCTAAGAAAACACAGCCCAAACAGTAGTGAGCATTTACTCCCCTTGCCACTTACCCTTAAATGTGAAGAGTGACCTTCTAAAAACTTCAGTCTTCCTGAAATTAGCAGGTCTGCAAAATGTCTACTGGATTTGTCCAGAGAGAAAATGTGCCAAACATGATGAAGTGAGGGAATGCCACTTAATTCTGGCCACTCTCGCTCCAAGCCCTTTCCACTGCCCAGATAAAGCAATGCAGAGCCACACAGGATGACAAGACCAAAATAAAACAAATCACGTACAACATGATTTCCTGCTGAGCAGTGTTCCAAGCCGTCCCATAGTAGAGAGTTGTTAGCTAACACAGAACAGACCCTAGGCTCTTGAAGGGCAAATCTTTTTAGATGACAAATGACACCGTGCGTGTATTGATGAACAGTGTATCGAATGGATACAGCTGAGGAAGACCACTGTACTTCATCAGAGAAGCTCATCTTGATCTGTGATGATGGGCCAAGGGGGTCCATAGCCACCAAGACAGTCAAATCCACAGTCATAGAAAAGGCCACAGTAGGGTTCAGCGTGGCTCAGTGAAAAGACAACATGATTGGATGTACACTATCAAGTGTCTGGTAAATACAACATTATGGCTTAGAAGATGCGTAAGACACATTCCTGATGGTAAGGAAGAGGAAAGTGCTAACTTAAATGCAACCTCATTTATTTTGATCCCTGTAAAAATCCATGAGGGTCAACAAAGCAAGCACTATAAAACCCATTTTATAGATCAAAAAAGCAAAGGCTCAAAGTAGTGGGTGATGTGTTCAAAGCTTAAGATGAGTGAGTTCTAGAGCCAGGACTTGACCTCAAATCCTGGACTCTTATCACTACATAGCCCTGTATCCGGCTCCATCTTTAGACAACTGAAAAAAAGAAAACCTTCCTTCAAACATATTCCTGAGGTAAATTAGAACCTACCTGACAACACTAAACTTGTAATCACTTCAACAGGTCATTCCAATATTATTTAACTTCATTTCATAAAACTTTAATGTGATCACATGACCAAAACAGATGATCTCAGGACAGAAGCTTTACTTTCTCCCACAGAACAATTCAGGACTCAAGGACAACAGGCTGGACTCAAGGACTAGATCTGAGGTCCCCAGGAAGAAAAGAGGGTCTTAAAATTCTGACTTTGCTCAGGATTGGAATAGACAGATTTAGTACATTTATTTTCTACAGTTTATGTGTGGAATTATCTTTCCCCTCCTTCCCCTAGTCTCCTTTCAGTGAAATTTTACTGCACTCTGAATTCAAATGCCATTTCCTGACATTTTGATCACTTGAAGCTGTTGTGCTTTCATCATTAAGATCATGGCAGCACTTTTATCACTACCTCTATTTCACGTGAAACTTAATCTTTTCTGCCCTGTATTGTTGCACTTAGGTATATTTTTATATCACCTCTGAACTTAAAAACTCTTTTGAAGACAGTTATCTGTAATCGAATGTCATCTCTTAACCACCCAGCATAAAATCTGGAATTTAGTAAGGGTCTAGTCTGTTGAATAAATGGATGAACCTTCTCTGGTTTCTACTCACCACTGTACCTCTTCTTCAGAGGACTTCTGCTGGACTTCAGTCCAGTCTTATCTATAGAAGGCTCCTTTTTACCAGTTCTTTTTTTTTTTTTTAATTTCTCCAGCTCCATAATATTTACTTATTTTAAGCATTTCTTGATCCCAGCTTGAGGGAAAGTTATGAAAGTTTTGGTTTTCTCAAAAATGTTGTTGGTGATTCAAGCAAGGATCGTCTGGATGAAGAAAAATTGCTGACTGATGTTTGCAGGAGAGATTCTTTTTTTTTTCTCCCAGTGCCTTGAAACACCCCAGTCAACAGAAGTTTTAGATTTACCTCAATCTTCAATCTTTGAGTCTACTGGCAAATTAGGGACCTTGAGCAAAACATACCTTAGAAAGACAGATGGAATTTGGGAGAGATAGAAGATGATGAAACTCAATCTTCTCATATTATATATGACAAATAGAAGCCAAAAATGGCAATGTAATTTGCCCAAACACACCCAGCTCCTCCCTGCAAAACTCAGGACTAAAACCTAGGAGTCCTGCCTGCTGGTCTTCCAAGGTAACTTTTTTTTCTTTAGCATCCCGGACTGCCTTTTGTAAGGAAAATAAGTCCTACCAAATATTTCAGTTCCTGGTTTTATAAAATTGGTTTGATTCTTTTACTCCTCATGCCTGGCCACCTTGCTGGGCTACTCTGGAGCTAAGAGTGTCAGTCCCTGTTGCTCCGAGAAGTCACAATCAAGAGAAATGGCACTTGTCTCCCTCACTTAAGCAGCACCTCTTCACTGCTTAGACAACCAGAAGATCCTTGTTCTAAATATGTCAGCACAGGGTCCTTTGACAACTGTCAGAGGTAAGAGATCACTCCCACACTTACGTTGGTTAGGAAGAAACTATGTACCACCTGTGGGTCAGGTGACATTACACTTGTTCTAGCATACTTGGATTTGTTGAGAATACAATAGTTAAGTATATACAGTGCACCTCCTGGATGAATGGCTTGACTACAAAATGAACTTCGCCTTAGAAACACAATGTAATCTAATCATATGTACCTTCATGTTAATCTGAAATTACAAAGTCAAATAAAATAG
>CAUYPK010106820.1:0-24881 GCA_963574355.1 Loris lydekkerianus
TGGCTTGAGCAAAGATCTTAGTTTGATAAAAATGACAAGGACCGTCATATTATCTCAATGGCTCATTAAGATTCTCCAATGAGAAGGCTATGTTAACCAGTTTGATGAAAATATTTCAAATTTTATATAAAACCAGCACATTGTACCCCATGATTGCATTAATGTACACAGCTATGATTTAATAAAAATAAATAAATAAATAAATAAATAAATAAAGATTCTCCAATGAGAGACACACTAGCTGGTTTTAGCAGATGATTTGTCTCTCCAGTTCACCAAACTGGCTCAAAAATAAATAATAATATGAAATTTATTTGAAAATACAAAAGAAAATATATATATACTGTACTATTATGACTGTTATCTCATCTATGACTCTGAATAAACAGAAACAAAGATGGGATCAATCACATGGTATAACAAACAGAAAGAAACACTAGTGATAAGGAGAACTACCAAGAGGCAGCCAATTTCTTGTGCAAAAGGACCCTCATTCCTCTCCAAATGATTATCTACCTTTGAAAACTTGGTTTCTCATAACCAGGCTTCCTAATCCAAAAATCTTGCCTTATACTTTTATGATACGTGTTTAAGGAAATACCAAACTTCTTTCCCAGAGTACATGCTATTGGGCAATGTGGAAGGTTGGAGAATTTAGGCTCAAGAAATAAACAAAATAAAAACTTAAACAAACAAAAGCTGGCATAATGCATTCAATAAAAACATCTTTCTCATTAACAAGCTGAAAAGCTGATTGTCTTGATGTGACATGTATATCAAAGGAGCCAGTCTCTTAAAGTCAGACAAGGCCACAAAAGGAAGAAAAAAACGTTGGCTAAAAACCCTGGAAAAATTCAAAATCCCCAACTACTCAAAACAGGATATTAATTTATTAGTCACATAAGAAGCATGAAATATATTCACTGCTATTATATCTTCCCATAAGTGTTTTCCACAAGTTGACTGAGGAATGTACACAGAAAAGAATAAAATAAATAAGCACAGAGTCCATTAATAGTATAAACTCTATGACATTGTCAAACAGAAGAGGCAGAAACAGACTTCCCATGCCAGTGCGTGTCACTAGAGAAAGTTAATATTAAAATCAAGTTGAATATTTGAGGTGTTGGAAAGGCACCACTGTATATCTTCTCCACCCATAGCCTTGAAAATTTATAACATCAAATCTGTCCTCAGTTATTTTAAGAACAATTACCAGAACTCACTCTCTTTCACCTCTACTCTGCTGTCTTCAACTACAGATCTTGCTGAAGTGTGTTCCCAGGACAGGCAACGTAACAGAGACATTCAACAGACTCGCATTCTCTCCTCACCCTCCCAACATAACTGAGTTGAATACATCACTATGAAAAGTCAAAATGAGTAACAGATCTGTATTGCTCACAAATTTTGTTTATTTGTTAAATGAAGGAATTCCTTGTTATCTAATCTAATCTATCCCTGAATACCTGTTAGTGAATTTACATATTAGAACCCTATGTTTCATTATTTGAAATGAGAATAAAACCACCATGGGTTCCCAATCATTCCAAAAATCCCAACTAATGTCCCTCAAACATCACTAAAACACTTTACAAATCTATCTAATAACCCATCAACTGTCTAATCATTTAATACTTAATGTACTCCAAGGAGGATATGTTTACATGCTAGACCCAACAGTACTGTACAGTTTGAGATATGACTACATTTTCCTTCTATACAACAACAAACATATACTCTGATATAAAGGAATTATTAACAATGTATGTACTAAAATTAGGCGATGAGTAAATAATACTTAGCAAAAGAAATTTAAAAATAAGGCAGTTTTCTAAAATAGTTGCTTAAAGATTGAAAAGTTATCTGAGAAAAATCTGACTACAAGAGGGGCTGATTGATGGTCAGAGTGAGTGAGAGTGAGCTGGAGAAAGAGAGAAACAGGGTATGTGGGTTTGCCCATGTTCAGATGTAAGGAATTGGTGAACAGCCTTCTTCTCTTGAGCTTAAAACCCTAGAAGGCTGTGGACCCTTACCTGAAGCTATAGAGACAGTAACACATAACCCTTTTAAACCTCATACTAATCCCTGGCCCTCTCTAGGGCTTCAGGCTCACTACTTTCTTCACAGACATTTCCACCTCCTTAGAAGGATGTTTTATTTATTAAATAATAATGAGAGGAAGATGCAAGAGGACTCCAATGTTCAGTGGTCCATGCTCCCACAAACAGAGGAGAAAGGAATATTGGTGAAATCTAGCAATGATTATCATTATACTTAAAACAAATAATATAATGGATAACATGCACATGTGTGGTTGCTCTACACCTTGGAAGAAAAATATTAACCCCAAAGACCTCCAGGCAGCCTCTAGGGCAGTGAGGAGAATACATCATCACATTGGAAGGACAGCTTCAGTCAATTCCATTTGACTCAGGCAATCATAGTTACGGATTATTTGTATTTTCTGAAATATTTATGCTTTCCCCAAATAACATCATCTCACTGATCCCTTGAAAGCAACACCATAATACAGGTAGAAGCAGTTATAATAATATTTTACCCATCTTAAATATAAAAGCATTCAAGTTTCAAACAAATGAAAAGACTTGCCCAACCTTACACACAAAAAAATCTACCTGAGAAATAAGTTTAGGATATCAGCCTCAATAACTAGCCTCAGGAGGACAGAGTTAGTCCCTTGGTGGATGCTATACAAACCCATATGCTTGAGAAGTGGTTTCTGCTTTTATTTGGGGGGAGGCAGGGAAATGATGAGCCTTTTTTGTATATCCTGTTCAGAATCTGCCTCTGGCATCAAGTAGCTTCTCAATTTTTAATGATTTAAAGGCCTGAGTTGGTAGGAACACAAAAAAAAAAAAAAAAAAAGAAAGAAAAGGTTCCTCATTGTTCATGACACCTGAGTATTGTCAATATTAATTTTACTCAGGGTCTCCATATTACCAAAGGCAAAATAATTTGCTTATTTTTTTAAATGGTGGAAAGTAGAGTATGTATAGAATTATGGAATTATATGAGAAATACTATTTTTAAATTTTACTGTAATGACTGAACCTCTGAAATTTTTATATCCACTTCAGATTTGGGGGATGGAATGAAACAGTGTTGCCAGATGCAGCCTCAGCCTTTTCTGCCTTGAAAGTGTCTGTGGTTTGGATGTGGTCTGTCCCTGCCAAAGCTCATGTTGAAACTTGATCCCCAAATGTTAAGAATCAAGGGAAGTGGGGCTGATGGGAGGTATCTATATTATGAGCACAGATCTTTCATGAATAGATTTGGGTCCTCCCATGGGGGTGAGTGAGTTCTACCTCTCGCAGAAATTGATCAGTTCCCACAAGAGTAGTTCTCAAAGAGTGTGGTTCCCTTGATCTGCCTCTCCCTCTCTTGCTGTGTGATCTCTTTGCACGTGGTGCTCCCTTCTACCTTCTGCAATGACTGGGAGCAGGGTGAGGTTCTCTCTAGATGTAGCTACCCAATTTTGGACTTTCCAGCCACCAGAATCATGAGCCAAATAAACCCCTCTCTTCTATGAATTACCTAGCCTTGGGTATTCTTTCATAACAACACTAAATGCACTAAGGCAAAAGTCAACCATGGCAAGTCCACAGTTGAAATTACATTAGTGGTTATATAATTTTCCACTTAAAATCCTATCATGACCACCCATAGCCTGGAAGACAAAGTTCAAAATTGTAAGTATAGGCATCGCCTGCCACAATCTCACCTTCACTGACTTTCCAGTTCCATCTCCGTCTACTCACCCAGACACCTTGTGCCCTCGGCCAAGTCTGAATGTTCACACCCTCTGAAGATTCTGCGCACGTCACATGTGCCTCTGTTCTTGTTCTTACCTCTGCCTGGAATGCCCTTCATCATGTTATGCATCTCTTAGGGCCTAATTACCTTTAAAATCCACTCACTTTATTACCCTTTGGCCTTCCTAGTCTTCCTCCTCCCAGCACAATCAACTTCAATTTTGATAAACCATACTTCTATTCTGAGGTTTATTCCTTGGTTTAATAATTTATTGGAGTTTCAATCCACTAGCCTTCCTCACATGGACTATAATCTTCACAAAAGTGGGGTCAATAATTATTTATCTTTATATTCTTAACCCCAGCACAAAGCTTGGGCCATTTTTCCCTAAGTGCAGTGAATCTGATGTCTCTCCTGATGTTCTCAGCTTTCTCAGAATGAGTATAATCAGCAGTTTTATAGCTACAAGAAGACTACATACCAGGCACTGTTTTTCTTTCCAATTCAGCAGACTCCTCCTCTTTGCTCTGATCTGGGGGCTTTCTGTATTTAACTCCCGCTACACATTAAGTTATACCTCTCAACCCAGGCTCTGGTGGTGTCATTCTGCACAGAGCATTAGACCCATGTTTGGTAGCGTGAGAACACATGACTCATACCATCATCACACACGATGTGAACAAGATTGTTAGACCCGACAGTGACAGTGCTCCCATGTATATGTGTGTATGTGCACATGTATTTGTCCATTTGCAACAACTCACAACATTTTTTGTTGCCATAAGTGGTCTTAAATTAGGAACAGACTTTTGAGGCAGACCAGTTGTCTGGCCTTAGAAAAATGATCTAATTTTTATAAGTTTCTTCCTACATATGAATAAAATGGCAATGATACTATCTTGCAGAGATAATGTAAAATTAAGAGATACTGTACATAAAGTATAAGAAATTTAGGAAGAGCTAAAAAATAAATATATTTAATTTTTATTGCAATTATTAGGTATGGAAACCACTGTTGAACAAACTGGCTTTTTAAACCAAGTGCATCTTTTCAGAAAGATCACAGGGAAACTATTCCTGGCTTCATATTCTCCCTCTTTGAGGCAAAGTTTTCTGATCAACAGAGTATGAAAAACTGAGGTTGAAGAGTAGAGATTGGCTTCTAAGAACTATGTGGCCTTGAACCATGTATCAGTCAATGAGGGTTATAATAACAGAAAGCTTTTCCCCAAAAATGACAAAGGCTGAGCCCAGTAATGCCTGTCCTTAAAAGACAAAAATAAACTCTGACCAACTTTCAATTTAAATAAAATTCTGAAATAATGGCCACTTGCATGAGATAGTGTTGCTCACAAATGGTGCTCAAATCTGGACCATTCATATATGAGAGGACAGCAGTCTAAGACTAAGATGCTTATAGCATGTCATGTCAGCACAGATTTCTTTAATGACTGAGAATTTCTCCCCTATAAGCTTCTTCCTTAGCCTTATCATGGTCACCACATTAAAAAAAGTTATCTTAATTTCAAACCTAGTCAGTTCTCACAGTTGTTGTCTCATCCCCCTTAAATTTACTATAGCTCTGTCCTCACAAGTCTGCTTGCCAACAGCTGCTTCATAGGGTTAGAATTCAGATTCCCTTTTCCTTGGCTCCCAGGGCTGTCCAGGTAAAGGATACCTTATCACAAGCCACAGAGTTGTCAAGGAAAACAAAAGCCAAAGTAAATGTTTTCCAAATGCCTTTACAATAATACTGCTATGGACTGACACATGGGTTTCATGCTTAAAAACTCAGTTGAAGATTTTCAGAGGCTCATGCATTTGAACAGACAGATAATGACCTAAAGAAAAATCTAGAAATATTTCCAGATCCATTTTGTTAGACCAAAGCATGGTTTATTAATATTTTAAAATCAAGAATAAGAGTTTAAGTATTTTAAATCTTAGCAATTACATTTTAATTTGAAGGCAGTGCCTGTGGCTCAAAGGAGTACGGCGCTGGCCCCATATACGGGAGGTGGTGGGTTCAAACCCAGCCCCAGCCAAAAAAAAAATTTTTATTTTAATTTGAACAGAAGATACAAAAATATCCTATAAATGTCCATTGCTTCTTACTTACATTTCTTTCTTGGAAGGTTCTAAATTCTTCAACCATTTTTTCCTAATTGTTTAATTTTAATGGAGCTATTCAGTAATTTCCTTAATGCTACCTGTGGTCAGTCCATGATTGGGTTTATATGTCCTGAGGACCAAGAATGGTTCAGCCAGTTCCCTGGGGTTACATACAGGTCTATGGCTGTGGGCCCAGCAGTGGTAAAACTGATTATTTAAGTCAGATATTTGAAAATTATCTCCTTTATTAAATCACCCAGAAATTGAGAATATTATTTTTATGGTGCTATTTTAATACAAAAATTGCTTGGGGAGCAGAATGTATCATTTATTTTGATACAACATAGTCTGTTGTATATACCAACTTACTGCAAGTTTAGTTTACTTTTATTTTCATAATTTTCTTTAACTAATGGCACTTACTGTAATATGTATAGCACTAGATTGTATGCTTAATTTTATAAAATTAATATCTATAGAAGTAAATTGAACTGAGACTTACTTTCAGGAAAAAGAAATGGGAGGCACTGACCAGGCTCATTCTGATGCTTAGATTTTATTTGGTTCTCCCTTGCCTCTGAATTTTGCTCAACAAGAAATGGGAAGAGAAGAGTTATATGGGTACTTAACACTCCATAACCTGAGTAACTGACCTTTAAGCACAGAGCTAAATCTATGGTTAGAGGATTTATCTGAAGGTGTTTTATGGGCAAATGGTGTCTTCTGCAGCAATCTTTATAGAATTTGAAGTACAGTAATTTTGCCTCTGGGATTAAGTTCGTGCTCTGAAGTCAGACAGAGCAGGATTCTGAACCCATCCCTGCCACTGCCAATAGTGGAACATTGGACAAGTTGCTTAAGCCCTTGAGGGCTCAGTCTCACGGCTGTAAAAAGGGAAAGATAACATCTCTGGGGCAGCTTGGAGGACATGTAGGGTGGCCCCTGTGGCTCAAAGGAGTAAGGCACTGGCCCCATATACCAGAGGTGGTGGGTTCAAACCTGGCCCCGGCCAAAAACTGAAAAAAAAAAAAAAAAAAAAAGGAAAGAAAGAACGAGAGGACATGTAACAGACTTAGCACCCACCACACAATACTCAATTAATACGACTATCATGACTATTCTTTGAGCCATTTTTCACTCACAGTTCCAAACTTGCTTCAGTTTGTTGGTTACAAAGGTCCCAGGTGCTGACATGGCTCTGGCCTGCAGGTAAGGAGATCTCCTCTTCTTCCTATTCTTTTCTTCCCTCTCTAAAGACTAACACAAGCTCTTACTAAAAGGAACAGTTACTAGTACTTGTAATAAATGCCAACAAGCAGTAGAAAGAAGTACCAGATTGTGAAGGAAACACTTATAGAAGCCTTGACTTAGATTACAACAAAGAAAAACAAATGGTATTCAAATTAGAAATCTAAATTATTCCCTAATCAATTGCCTTCTCAGCCTTCAAACATTGCTATATTAATAAACATTATGGTCTGACTGATTAATATGTGGAATATTTGCCTCTACTTTCACCAGTTATAATGTTTGGTTATTTTGTTAACACACAAGAATGGACCGTTGATTGATGAAATTCTGTCTGATATTTGCATGTGCTCAAAGCTAAAATCCCAGCTTCAACAGATAATCTGCTTTGCTCCTGAGAGTGTCTTCCCATGTAAAAAAATGCCCAGGATTCTCATCTCACTTTGATCTTCCTGAAATTTTCCCCATTGGGTGGGGGGTGGGGGTCAAGGTTGTCCTTACAGAGGCCCTAATAGGACTAATAGGTTATTTCTCTCCACAAGCCAGCTGAGTTGTACCATTCCTCTCACCTCGTGCTTAGCATCTGCCTACCCTCAAGTGTGTCTTCCTGGAGAGTGACTTGGAAAACTGCAGAAAATAAATGCCTTTGGTCGAGTCATCTGCCAATACAATTGAATTCCACATCTGGAATACCTTTTTCAGACCCACCTTTCTCACATACTGCAAGGAATTATAACTGTGTCTGAGTTGAGCAAAGAAAGTAATAATGTGAGAATTTTTTTTAAATTTCATAAGAAGAAAGATTTATTCATAGATGAATGTATTTTCAATCTTCCCCTCCTTCCCAAGGGTCATTCTTTTTCCTGCTAGCACTTTCTTTACTATACTTAATTCCACCTATCATAAGTTAATTGGCCCCAATCCACTGACAGTAAGTTATAAAACAAAAATGTAATTTCTGAAAGCACGTGGCATCTTAGTGTTCTCTTAGAAAGTTCCATCCTTCTCCCTCTCCCCTCCCTGCATCTCATTGGTTCCATTTCTACACACATCAAAGCCTGCCCCTTTCTTCACCTCTTTCTCCAATGGAAGGGTAACCTCTCTCACTCTCTCTGAACTCATACAGAATTTCTTCTAAGACCTCAAGAAAGAATTAGATCAAATTCAGTTAAAAAATGTTACCAAAAGCCCCTTTGAAGAAAATTGTTTCACTACCTTGAAATTATACTTTCTTAATCTTTCTCAAGGTCAGCCTGTAACCTGATGGACTTCTCCAAATCATGTCCTATCATGTTCTCTTCCCATATCCCATATTATTTTGAAAGAATTCAAATATTTCAAACTAAAGGAAGAGTACAAATGAGGATGGGGTTTGAGGAAAGCACACTAAATGTTTATCACCCTTACCCAAACCCTGAATCAATGAGGTATTCTCTTTATTAGGCTTAGCTCATCCACAATTGCTAAATCTTGGGGTGCTTTTATCTCTAGCCCCAGGGCAGCAGGTTGTAATGCCAGCTCCCCTGCCAAGAGATATTGATATACAGAGAAGAGGCAGGACCAGGCACGCATAGCCCCTATCTGATGAGGCAAAGTATATTTTTTGGCTGTATTGTTATTGTATGCAAAGTAGATCAAGAAAGTTATGCAAACTTTAAGACAGAAAAGAAACTGTGACATGTTGCTGCAGTGAGCCACAGAAGAGCCACTTCTCAGTTTAAATGTCTGACTGGGTCCACCCAGAAGCTGTCAAGGTGACCAAAAGTTGGGAGAGTGCACAGGAAAAAGACTCTCCCATCCTGGTTTAAGACAGGGGATAATTCTAGGGACTTACTCTGGGTTTGGAAACAAACATTTAACATAAGGGGGAAAAGGATCTCAGTCTGTAATAGCTATTTGTTCTCTCACATCCCCCTCATCAAGGGTTGTATACAGTTTCCCTGTCCTGGATCTGAGAACACCCTTATGGTTAAGCTGCTGTATTTGACAATATAGTTACCTGGAAAAGTGAGGTTTAGAAAACAGAGTTGCAGTTCAGATAAAATTCCACAGTGGTTTACTTTGTTCCCCCGCATGGTGTCTGCCATAGTACACACAGCAGTTAAGATTATATGCAGATTTCCATTCTAAATGAGCCCCTCATTAACATGAAACCCTCCTACCATCTGGTCCCAACTCTCACAAACCTTTTTTTCCCTTTGGGCTCCATCTCTCGAGTTTGGTCCCTGCCCAAAGGCAGGTTACACTGGGAAGTCTGAAGAGCTGTGGCCTGAGGTAAAACTCAGAGAATCAACTTTTTTAAAGAAACATAATGCTTAACAACAATAAAAAGGCTTGCAAAGGAAATAAGGTGAAAACAATTTTAGATAGATGCCTACTTGCGTATTTTAGAATGTTCCTCCTTGAAAAGAACAACTCTTTGTCCAAAGACTCAACCCAACAGGAAGGGTCACAACAGATTTGACGCACATGTCATGTACTAAATTTGTAATTGCAACAGCACAACGCAAAAGTGTGAAAAGGTCATGTAGTACTGTAGTTTGTGTTTGATGGGGGAGGGACGGGGGTATGCAAAAACTATGGGGCAACTCAAGAAAGTCTGGATAGAGGCAGCTTTTGTCCCACACTTAGAGAGAGGAGCTTCACGTATGTCTCCCTGAGGTGCGGAAATCCAGCCTTGCTCAATACCACAATGACACAACTTGGTCATTGTCATGAGGGGTTTCCCCTTTCCTTCTAAAGAATGAGTTACCTTTCTTTGCAATTTGTTAAAAATCAAATGCAAAAACTTCCCTTTAAGATATAATTTCTAAGATCCTCTACTTCAATTCTTTGCTCCCCTCCCCACTGTGCCTCCAGAAGAACAAGTCGAGACCAGCCTTCACAGGAAAGTACATTTATCACGAGGTGCACAGCAGAGAGCAGCCGGTTGCTGGAAATAGCTCTATTTCTCTCCTTGTGCTTCTCATCCCAAGTTCAACTATGTTTAGCTTTTCAGGTGCTCCTCATAGGAAGGTCCTACATATTCTGAGGATCTGAAAAACTACCATTTTAGGCACTAAATGCCACAAACATTATGTTTGGCAACAACTCTGAGAGTAGCCCTCCTAGGAAGGAGGCTGAGTACAGTTCTCTAACTCCAGCCCTCAGACTCTCAGAGGCCAGGGTAACACTAATTATTTCAGTCTTAGAATAATAGCCACCCTGTGCAATACCTTGTATGACACTAGTCCCCAGTGTCCCCACCTGTGCTGTCCTGGGTGGGCCTCTCTGGGGGTAGGACTGCGCTCCAGCTTCTGGGAAGCATGGCCTTAACTGGGAGCAAGCAGTGAAAAGCAACAGGGACGGTGCATTACCACGGTAGAGCTAAAACAGCAACATTAAGGTCATTTTGATCTAGGCCCTAAAGATTCGAAAATGGATGGACTAGGCAAGAGCTATCCTTCTTACCTGGGCATGCAGTGCAGAATCAGAATCCATGCTCCTTTTATTCTGCCCTTTCTCTCACATTTGCTAATCAAAAATAGAGTCATGTTATCCTCAAAAGAATAACTTGTTAGCACAATGCACCATTGGGGAAAAAGTACTCATCCCCTCCTTGAATTCTTAAATCAACGATATTTTCTGGAAGAAGCTGACAATTCACCCAAACTGGATCCGAGAGAGTCTGCAAGGTGTCTTCCACCATCCAGACCTGCCCGTCCAGACAGGCTCTGGCGCCAGGGACAGTCAGTGTCACAGGAGGGGTAATGTGAACTTCTGAGGATATGCCTACTTTTGAATGACAGTGAAAAGACAACCAAAAACAAATGGCAACATCCTCCAGAAAAGTCTTTTTTAGTAAGTCTTTTTTAGAAAGGTATTGCAGAAAATTGATAGTTTGTCATTGGCTGGGTTGGGATAAGTGTGTGTATGTGTGGGGAAAGCTGTTCTACATAGAGGTTTAAAAACATGAACTTTGCATTTACCTGTATCATATTTTAATTCAAATGAAAGCAGTATAATTACCAATGATTAAATATAATCTCTAAGTTTTTTATCCATTTGCCTGCTCTCTCATTGCCAAGCTCCCCACAAAAGCTCTTCCAGCTTTGCTCAATCTGTGCCCCGTGACCACCCAGTAACACTCAGCACCCTTTGCCAATCTGAGCTTCATCACATAGCCTCATTCTTCAAGACTCCATCTTCCAACCCAAATTCCTTCTTACAAAATCCTATTCAAGTCCACTTTTTGCAGGATGCTTTCCTTAGCATCATAAGTGCAGATCACTTACTTTGTAAAGTACAGATCAAGTAACAGTTGCATGTCTTTCCTCCTCACAACTTACTGCAACGTGTGAACTAGGTGAATATGTAACTAATTCTACTTGAGATCAGTAAATTAGAAGTGAATTCATGAAATCTTCCTTTTATTTCTTTGGCCATGGAAGGAAGTACTTCCCTGATTGCCAATCCCTATCTGTAATTATTAATAGCTGCTTGGTCTTGGACAGTCACTTTCTCTCTGTGAGCTTCCATTTCTCCATTTGTTGTAAAATGAGACGTGGGATGTGCAATGGCTAAATCTCTGCTTAAGTTTTGTGAATAAATTCATTCATTTATGCCAGAGTATGTATTAAGGACCTATGGTGTGCCTGTCTCTGTGCTAGGCTCTGGGAACATAGCTGGAGAAAGATAAACAGAGCATTCTCTCTGATTTTATGTTGCTTATAACCTACCAGACAGCTGACAGTCCACTAGCATACCCTGTCTTAGTTTGCTTTGTGTGGCTATAACAGAATACCTGAAGTTGGGTAATTTACAAAGGAAGATGTTTACTTGTATTATACATCACAGTATTCTCCCAGGGAATCAAGATAACTGATAAGATGTGAACAAGGAAAGGAAAATCACCATTATGGTGCCCAAAAAATTTAAGATTGGGCAGCTGCAAGTGGTGAGGGCATCAGGCGAGTTCCACTCACAGTAAAAAGCAGAAGGGAGCAGGTGTGGGCAGAGACCACATGGAGAGACAGGAAGAGAGAGGAGAGAGACTGAGGACACCAGACTCAGCTTAACAAATGGCTTTCATGGGAACTAATCTATTCCTGTGGGAGGAAGAACTCACCTCCATGGAAGGGCACAGATCTCTTCATGATGGATCTGCGCCACGACCCAAACACTTCCCATGAGGGCCCAAAGCTGCCACACTGAATTCACAACGTGAATTCTGGCAGGACAAACCACATCCAATCCACAGCCCACACCACAACAGATAATGATTCAAGGCAGCATCAGTTCACTTCTCACACATGGAAAGTATAGGAGTTTCTGGGCAACAGAACACTCTCCCCAAGTGCTAATGCAGGGATCCATGGTTCTTCCCTTTTTGTGGCCCTGCCATATTCAACACCTGGCTTCCAAGTTGCTGTGATTATCTGCACCAAGCTATTGAATGGGGAAAGGCAGGATGGGGGAGGCCGTGTGCAAGAGGCAGTTTGGTTCCGTCATATGGTCTCCCCTAATCCCAGAAGGCTGGAGAATGCTTTCTACTTACATGCCTAGGAAAAAGAAGAAACAGTTTTCATGGAAAATTAAACCAGTATTCTCCCAGGGAATCAAGATAACTGATAAGATGTGAACAAGGAAAGGAAATTCTAAAACAGAACTCAGGAAAGGCAGAATTCACATAAAGGCAGTGAAGATGGAAGAGAAAATGGAAACCAGAGCAACCCAGGGGCATTTCAAGCAACAACAGAACTCTGAGTGATTTGTGGAGACATCCTGTGAGCCCCCATCCCACACATAGCAGAGGATAACAGGTCATCACAGAGTAGACAGGGACACCAATGGCTGAGGACTGAAAGCCAGCAGCACCAGAGATGAATTCATACACAGTGACTGAAGGCCCATAAAATTAGCCCACCAGTCCCAGTTACATGAAAATGTTCATAAAGAAGTTTGCATCCTGGTGCAAATCAGTCTTATGAATTGGTAGCTGTGGGCTGAATTCAGATCAGGCTAGACATTTTTGGCCAATAAGATTATTAAATCTTAGCAAATGTCACATGAGAAATATGGATTATTGTGTTCTCTTAAACAACCAAAAGAGCAATATTGATTCCTCTTTTTCATGCAACAATTATCAAAAATTGCATAGTCACTAACCTCCTTAGACTGGTAGACATGCTCTCCACTACACCACAGTCTCACAATTTCTTTCATACACATTTTCTGCCTGAGTCACACAGATATCTGAGTTTGTAGCCCCTAATGTAAATAAATTCTTATCAATCAGAAATATAACAAGAATTAGTTTAGGGACTTGGTCATTGTCAGGGCCTCACAGTAATAACCCCCCCCCCCCCCACATACACATAGACACGTAGATATATATACACAACATGAGACTTTGCTTTGTTTTATGTTTTCCTATTTAAGTATCTGTTTTATTCAATGAATTATGGAATTATTTTGAAAGTGGGGCACAGAGTCCCTGGCCCCATAGTAGGTGCTCAGTTAAAGGAACCACAATAAGTTGATAACAAAAAAAATTAGTTCAAATGAATTATAATAAGGGAAGTACTGCATTAAGTGTTGAAATAACATCCCTAACTTGGGTCAGAGCCTTCCAACTACCTAGATCCAGAACCCAGGTGGGGATTGACACCCCTGAGTGTGTCAGTGCACCCCCCCTTACCAAGAAGGCAGGGAGAAGAAAGCAAGCATCACACCTGGAGACAGGACATGAAAGAAAAACGGGATGAAAAGACTACTAAGAAGATTTAAGAGATCATTGGCAAAGATGACCTTGCTTGGTGGTGGTGTCCTGCCTAAAATGGTCACTCTGGAAGCTGTGGGTGAACAAGCCATCCCAGTGTCACTTTTCCTAACCCCATCAAAAACTGCCAGAGATCCAGACACCCGTGTGGCAACAAAGGTTCTCAGAAGGACTGACCAGCCCCAGCGCCACCAATGGGTGGAAACCCCTTCATTGCCTTAGTAAATGGTTTCATTAACCACTGTGTATCTACATTGCAATTCAGTAAAGATTGGATTAGGTGGTAGGAATTAAAAGGAGTTGAACCAACATCTCTGAGAATAACTTAGGAAGGCAGGTATCCTGGCCTTCCCTGGACTCTATGCCAAGAATCAGCAAAATCAATCATGTTCATAAACAGATCTCATGGGGATGATTAATCCTTGCTGAGAGGATGCTGGAGATAATTGATGTGCCAACAATTCTATAGTCAACTCTAATATAATAGTTAACCATACAGGGGTTCTGACATGGGCTTCTAGGCTAGGCTAGGCAGACTGGGAAATTTTGGCAAGGTGGCTGGGAGGGCTAAGCATGCCTGGGCTTAGCACAAAGATGTCAGCTCAGCCTACTAATCATTTTCTTGGACAACAATGAAAGTCTTACGGGAAGTATCTTTCTATTCCCTCTCATGCTAGCTCTTCTTTCCTCTCTCCTAGTTTTCCAAGAGGAAAAGAGGCAAGGTTGTTGTTTTCTGACCTTTTCTGGGAAAAGTAGTGCAGGGCTCTGGTTATTTTCAGCCTCATTCATTCTATCAAAGTAAATATTGCCAACTACTACAGGCGAAGTGTTACAGCAATAAAGCAATGAACAGTAAAGATTTGGGGAAGGAAGACAGTACACAAGTAGGCATATTTCTTAACTAATTATGATAAGTATTTTGCAAAAAATAAGCATGATACTCTGAAAGAAATTGCTAACAATATGGGGCAGCTTGATCAGAGAAAGCCTTTCAGAAAACATGAAGAGCTGAAGGAAAAAAAGGATTCATCCGAGAGAGGAGCAGCAGGTATGATTGTTCTAGATAGAGGACACAGCATGAGAAATCCTCATGCTTCTGAGTCCTGAATGAGACGGCATCAAGAGGCAGGACCTAGGTCAGCTGTGTGCAGTGAAGGGGTTCACAGACTAGCCTGAAAGTGAGCGTTCAGATTCTAGGGTCCAGTGATTGGCATGGAGCACACCTGGACTTATGAGCAGCTCATCCTCACAGAGCAAGGCTGCTGTGCTCACCAGACAGAACCCACTTGGCAGCATCTACATCCAGAGAGCACGGTCAGAACCAGGCCTGCTGGAGGGAACTGGGAGTATTTTCTCCCCCACCCACACACTGACCAGTCACAGGGTTCAGAATGGAGTGAAAAGGGCAGTGGGAGGGCTGCGGAACAGATGCTCATGGGGAGGGTAGATAGCAGGGCTGGGCAGGCAGCAGAAGCACCCCTGCCGTGGCTGACCTAGGTGAAAGGTTGAGGATAGGAAATCGGTTTAATAACCAGGCCATTTATTATTAGGTCACAAGTTCATGTAAAAAAAAAAAAAAAAAAAAAAATATATATATATATATATATATATATATATATACACATTCCTAATAAAAACAGACATCCAGACAGGGAGGATTTTCTTTTTAACAATGGACAAGACTCATCCTTTCCGTCTGGCAGCCTTCTGAGGCATTGTTCTGGGCCATTTCCTTTATAGTTCAAGGCTTCATTTTCATTTCCACGATTATCTCCTACACAGATACCTTTAGGCACTGGATGTATTTTCAGTTTTGTTCTATTAGAAGTAAATAAATTTTCTGAAGGGATGATATAGCCTGACCAAAGTGTCACTGATGTGGTAACTGTAGGCTGATAGGATCAGAGATACTTGGAAAACTGTCCAAGCAACCCTTTCTGAAAGATGGAGGGGAGGCACCTTGACAAACCCTAAATCATGTGCTTGTTTAGCTTGGCGTTTGCTGGAAAAGTACTGACTCTGGCAAAATTTGGGCACGAATTTGGTGTTAGTCATGTATGGCCTGAGCCCAGCCACTACACACAGACCCAGAGCTTCCCTTCTCCATGGTTCAGGGCCGTTGCGGGAGCATAGGCTTATCTACCCCATGTCATCAGGCGTGCGAGTTAAATCCAGCCAGACTCAAGTGGCAGCTCTCCTTGGCTAGGCCAGCACTGCCAGGGTCAAGTTTACACCTCTCCAACTCTTCCTATTTGCTTGGTATTTTTGTTTGTTTGTTTTTAGGATTTATTTCTTCATAAGGAGAGCTTTTGATAATATTTCTATATTTCTGTCAAAGATGATTTTCTCTGTTCCCACCACCTGTCTATTTATGAACGTGTCTATTTGTGTGTGTCTGTGTGAATCTGTATGTATGTATTTTTTGCGTGTCTGGGTCTATATCTGCACACATGTCTGTGCCTATGTGTTTAAGCTGAGGAAACCCTCACCACCCAGGCCCAGCAGTAACAAGGTTGGGAAGCGTGCATCTTTCATCCATAAATAGCTTACAAACAGACTCGGGCAGAGATTTACCAAATGTTTGGCTTGGTCCTTCTGAGGTGGTGAAAACATGATTTTTCATGATGTTTAAGAGCAGGGCAAGACTTTCCACGAAGTGATAACATAACCCTGAGCATGTTGGCATGTGCAGCTTTTCAAGTCCCGACGTCTCTTTTCTGCAATTCTTGACAGGAGCATAACATAGCAACAGACGATTTCTGCAATGAACAGCAAGGGCATTGAACTCCTAATGCCTTCCCCCCCGGCAGGTGGCAGTGGAGAAGTCGAGATTCCACCCTCTGCGCCCATAGCCACATTTGCTGGACCTACTAGCTCAGTAAAAACATTTATATCAAAGGCCCACTTTTTTACATTTTTGAGGTATTGCAAGTTATCCTCATTTCCCTAACCATGCTTAACTCTGGAGACTGGGGAGAGAGAGGGTGCTGGGTGAGGTAATAATGAGCTGCTGGAATGGCTGAAAAGACAGAATTGACTTTATGTTTGAGATTTGTCACGCTCCAAACTGCCAAGACAAGGGGAAGTCTGATATGCATCTCTGTCCTTAGAGTGACAACTCTCTAGTGAGTTCCATGTGGTCACTCATTCGAACAACAAACATCCATAATCTGCCAAGCACCAAGTATGAATACGACAGAATGTACAATGTCAAAAACAGGGAAATTGGCTGTGGTGGCTTTCAAGCAGTCCCTTAAGTCAAGACTTCTCAGAGGTTTTTACTTCTGATATGTCTCTGTGTCAGTCACACTGGACCAACACAAAAATTGGGACATCAGCCTACAGGGAGGAACTGTACCATCTGCCTGACTGTGCAAGTTTGGTGGAAGACACAGCACCAGGGTGGATGGTATTTCATCACCACAAGCAAAGGGCCCCAGAGCCGTTAGTGTGCTCCACCCATTGCCTTGGGGGTGCTGCTGCTTCCTCATGCCCCCCAACTGTCCCTAGGTCCTCATGTCTCCAGCCTCCCGACCCCACTTGCCCGCAGCTGGCTCCTACTACTCATCTTTACATATCCATTCCCTGATTCCAAACCTTCCTCTAATAACCAACATATCCAACTGCATTTCCCCCTTTCTGGAAAACATGAAGCGCACACCATTGTGACATGTCTTAAGGTGGTTTGCTTTACCCAGAAAGTGCTGCAAATCAGGTACCCCACGATGAAATCAGAGTGAGTCACTCAGAGTTCTTAGTTTTTGCCTTTTAAAACCTTAAGGGGCCCACTCAGGTCCAGGCAGAGGAGCCTGAGAGGGTCATCACTCCCCAAGTGGCAAGTAACACAGAAACATTAGCCCCACAGGTCAAACTGAATGCCATGATTTTTGTGAATAGAATTTAAGAAAAATCACGAAACAGGATGAAGAGTGGAAAGCCTGTCACATCTCATCTGATTGCAATAGGAAATCAAATAATTCTTAGAGAAATTATTTCAGCTCTCCTGCCTCAGCAAACATGAGAGGGAGAAAAAGAAGTAATGATAAAGGTTGAGCACCATCACAGGCATTAATACGACACAGTAACTCTTGACACCGATCCCAAGACCTAGTGGCACAAGACCAGATGAAGAGTTTGGAAGTGAAGTGAGGAACCAATGCGGGTTGCTATCATCCGTGGGGGGGACTGCAGGAGACGGGAGCAGGGTGTGTGACTAGTGCTGTCTTGCTTGGCTTCTCATCTGTCATGTTTTAAACATAGCCCTAGGTGACAGAAGTAAGGAGGAAGCCATGGAGGTGAGGCTGGGCTCCATCAGAGAGAGGCTTGACCCTTCAGGCTTCACTTACACTCTGATTCTGCCAAGACTCCATCTCCTTCCTGTTCTGTAACACCCAGAAAAAGTGCTCCATCCTCCGTGAAGCTCCCTTAGGCTGGTCCCCCCCACACCCACACCCTCCATCCCGAGTTACTAGGCTGTACACTTTAAAACAAGATGCTTTCTCAGAGTTTCTCCTGCACAGCCTGGTTTGGAGCTGAATATTTCTGAAGAATCTGGAATATACCTTGGTGGGTAATTTTGACAAGGGTTTTCCCAAGAGCCATCACCCACGGAAGAAGGAAGAGTCCATGGCTCACCTGCATTAAGTTAGGCAGGGACTTGTTTACAGCCATCCGCTTGGACTGAGGGCTACCTATTTTCCATTTCCTTTCAAGGTGAAGCCTTGAATTACATAACAAGCCTGACATTTCTTGATGTTTCTCTTCTGTCTCTCCTGGTCCTCGCCCATTACCAAGACCCATATTCCAAGAAGCTGACAAGCACAGCAAATGAAGAACACCCCAAGGTGATAGAGCCAATTCTCGGGGAGCTAATAGCTTCGAACTTCCAAATCAGAATGGTTTGCCCATTTTATATCAAAGCCAGAACCTGCTTTGGTACTTTAAATGTAAACGTGGCAAATTAGAGGGCAAATTGGACCAGCCTCCTCCAGGTAAGACCGTGTGCTTCAGACACACAGCAGGGCTGCTGAGCTCCTGTGGACAAGAGCACTCATTCACCTTGGCAAAAAAAATTTTGATTCTCTGGCAAGACAGCAAGAAAAGTTATTTGTGCAAGAAGTTTATGGTGGGAATACTGAATAACCAATGAGACGTGACATATGTACAGTGTCACCAACTGTACTAGTTTGCCTGGCACTGAGGGAGGTTTCCTGAGACTTGGGACTTTCCAAGATAAACCCAGGAAAGTTCTCAGCAAACTGGGACTAGGCACCACCTAGAAAGCCCTGCAGACCCCACAGGCCAACCGCACCATCTGCGCAGGCCCACGCCTCTCTGTTCACCTGCCTGGATCATCACACGCAAAGTCAGCCGCCACCCACACCCAGGGAACTCCGGGGTCGCTGTGCCTCTTCCTGTGGGGTTGCTGTCAGTAGCCCTATTACCCAGCTTCTCTCCCAGCTCTGTCCCTGGGCTGTCCCTCATTGCCTGTGACTTCCTTTCGCTTTTGTGTATTTCACCCCGAATCTGCAGCTCAGTCCTGACCTCCGCCCTCAGCTCCGCTTCCTGTCTGCACTCTATCCTGTTGTCTGCTTAAGCTCAACAAAAACGAAACCAACCCCAACGTTGTCTCTTTACTTATTTTTTCTTTCTTCGGTATATCAGATACACGAAAATGGCTCTGTTAACGCCCCAGAACTCTCCTCGGAGTTCCAACTCCCCTTCCTTCCCCGCTTCCTTCTCTGCAGCCTGCATCCCACGCCCACACCTGTTCCAGAGGCCAGGCGGTGACCAGCACCTGCCCAGGGCTCGGGCCTTGCTCGGCCTTGCTCCGCTTGCCCTACGCTTCCCTCTCCCCTGGTCCAGACCACCCAGCACAGCTGTCCCAGCTCTGAGCCCTTCGTGACTGTCCGTCCGTTCCATCTGCGCATGTCCAAGTTGCTCCCTGCCACCAAACCACAAAATGCGTGTCGCCCGAAACCTAGTCTGCTCCCACAGGAAGCGATCTCTCTTTTTTTCTAAAATCCCCCAAAACTTCCTTATTCTACTTGATACTATTGTTATTTCTGCACATTTTTATCTTCTCTTCCGAACCAAAATGTCCTTAAGGGCAAGAATTGTACGTTGCTCCCCTTTTTAGCCTCACTTTAAACAGTGAGTGAATAGGATCCCGGTAAGGTTGACCTGACGGCATGCTGCTTTGCACAGATGCTGTCGTTTGCCTTTTCACAGCTTCTTCTACCTCCGAGTGCCTTCCATCCGCTGCTTCCCATGCTGGTCAACCATCCACAAAGCCCAGAGAGCTCGGAGTCGACCTCAATGCCAGCCCTGCTGCTCCAGAGTCCCCAAAGGCCAGGCTGGACCAGCAGGGCTCAAGTCAGGGTTCTTTGCCCCAACGGAATTGTGGAATGAGATCCCAGTTCCTCCCCTGCCTCTGTCTTTGCCTTCATAATTAACATGCTTCCCCGTGTGACCTGGCACCGCACTCCACACTGCCCTCTCTCCCACACCCCCACGCAGTGAGGGCTCTGGGTGGGCCCTGTTTCCTGCCCCAAGAAAGCATGAAATGGGTTAAGCGGACTCAATGTTTAATTATTTTATACAGGAAAAGAAAAGCACTGGCCTAAGAGCTAGAAGACATGAACCTCTCTGTTAACTACATTTCTCCTGTTCTTGTCCATTCGTCCATCATGGAGCAAATGTTCAGAGCTTCAGAGCAAGAAAGAATCTAAATTCATTTGGGGGTATAGGGGCCTTTTTATTCTCATCTCCTTGGTTTTCCCTGGTTATCACATTTCTCATTTTGGACCCAGGCCTCAAACCCCACGCATACTGGGCGTGGGGTACACAGACAAAGCCTCTGATAAGGGAGCTCCCTGAACCCTTGGGAATAAAGGGTCAAGGTCAGGGCTGCAACCTGAGACACAGCTGGAGAGCAAGCCCATCCCACTTGGCAGCCACATCCGTGTCTCCCTTCAGTGACCATCTGCTCCATTCAGTAAATGTTTACCAAATACTTACTATGTAATATTCAAAATAGCTCTGAAGGGGTAAGCCACGGGCATGGCCTGGGCACAAGCCAGGCTTCTGGAGCAAGCGTTGGAAGGCCCCCCTGTGCCAGGCCTTGCTTCTTTTGTTTCTGTATGGTGGGGAGGACTAGGGGATTCAGGTGAGCAGCTGGGGCAGAAGGGTTACTCAGGGGCTACCGGGATCAGTTAAGTTGCCTGCTGGAATGTGTCAGCAGTTAAATACCTGGCAGGGCCAAACTAGTGTAAGCCATCTGAATAGGAGTCTTTGATACAACCACATGCAAAATGGAAAGAGGTCATTTATTTCATGGACCCCCACAGTATACAGCCAGAGATAGAAACTAATCAAATAATCACCCAAGCAAAGGTAATGTCTCAGAGGGGATAAAAATTACCAAATATCAAACCGTGGCTATGGAGAATATTACAAAGAAAGGTATTCATTGCAGGGAGAGAATACAATATTAGGTTTGACCATGTCAGATTGATCATGGAAGGCTTCCCACAGAAGCGTAGTTCAGACTAAAATCTGAAGGATGACTGGGAGTTAAAATGTCCATGAGGAACCAAAAGAGCATTCTGAACAGAAGGAAAAACATGTGCAAATGTCCTGTGGCAATGGGAACAGAAAGAAGAGAGATGTGGCTAGAGAGGAGAGAGGAAAACAGAGTAATGAGAGGAAGAAGGAAGGAATGTGGGACCAGATTGCGTGGGTGTTTAGGGAGTTCTGTTTATCTCGAGAACAATGGGATATGATTACCCAGTTCAAAATAGGGGCGTGGCATTAACAGATCAACATTTTGAAATGAGCACACAGATGGCTATCTGGAAAATGGCTGGGCCTAGGGTGGAAGGTTGGCACATACTCTACTGGTCATCACCAAAGACCCCTAAGGTCCTATATGCAGTGTGTTCCTTTAGGGCTCTGATCTCTCATCTTGAGAAGAAATGATTCCCTTCCATGAGCAGGGGTTCTGACAGATTTCTTATATTCATGAAAATAATGTGGTTATGCAGTGGAGACAGCAGCATTTACTGATCAAAAAAGAAATGCTATCAATTTCCTCCTTAATAAACTCTAGTGTATTTGACTAGTGTATTTGACTAAACACTATCATTTTTTATCTCTTTATTGTTCAGGACAACTTAGGTTAAATTATGTCCATTTTAAGGTGAGAACATCAATATACAGAGAGTTAACTAGCTGAGGAATCGACAGCCCAGGCCTTTGACATTCCTGCACTTTTATGACCCAATAATTGTTATATGTGAACATGTCCTGGGCCCCATGATATGTGCTTAGTCTTTAGAGCTTCATAAATCACCCCATCTTTTCAGAAGAAATATACTCTGAGGAAGAAACGGGTCCCCACATATATATACATTTTTGCTACTAAGTATAATCCAACGTGGCATGAGCTTAGAGTGCACACAATACGACTTTATATAATTGTTTTTCTTCATGAAAAATCTATTATTTCCTATATTTAAAATTATATTTAGCTCATTCTCTCTATCAGGTAGAAACAGATCAAGTTGATACACTGAGTGACGTAAGTGTGCCAGGCATGGCTTTCAGTGCTTTAAATATATTAATTTAATTTAATACTCAAACAAAGTTCACCAGAAATATAGCAGTATTATCTGCATTTTACAGATGAAAAATTGAGGCTCACATAGGCCAAGTAAAACCCCAGGATGATGAGCAGGAACGAAAAGAAGACAAATAACTTGCAAAAGCAACGTAAACACAAAAGAAACAAAAGATCAGTAACACTAAAATCTATATGAAACTGGAGATACGCTCTGAAATGGGAAACTAAACCCCGTGCTGATGCAAGACACAGTACATTAAAACTGACCCTAAACACCCAACCACAGAAGTGTGACTGCGAAATAAATTAGCTTCCCAGCGCCAGGTTCTATGGGCAAACTGTTCCTACTTCTTGGAGTTGTTTTGACATTAAAATGTGAAAGTTCTTAAAATAAGGAGGGAGGTAGAGGCTCCAAGGAATGTTAAAATAATTTGTGGCAAAATAGAGAAAGTTAAATATTCATTAAGGGGCTTTCATTTCAAATGATTGTTTTACCATATTGATGTCTAAATTAGGGAGCAGGAAGAAGAGGAAGAAACTCTTACTTAATCCCTTTCTGAATTTGCCACAGAGAATGCAGAGAAGAGGCCCAAGGGGTTTCTGCCTCCTCCTGTATCAGCTGGGGTCTGTGGCTGCTGAGCTCCTTACCCAGGTGTCCCTGGCAGCTTATCTCTGCACTGGGGCCAGACTGGCTTTGTTGAGAGTCGGCATGCCAGCCCTTACCTTCCCAAGCACTTACTGAGGGACTGATCCTATGTACATACCTCCTCTAGACGCAGAGCTTTGTCCTGCATTATAACTTCATTAGTGGCCTTTCAATCCAAAGAACAAATGTTGGACTACAAAATCCCAGAAAATATCTGAAACCTAACCCAGAAAATCTCTATAAATTAAGTCCATAGCCAGCCTCAAAGACAAGTTGTCATCTCCAAAAGTCAGGAGGGTGCGCATGTTCAGGGTGCAGTCTGGAACTAATGCCCTCTGCCTCAGATTCTGGCTCTACCTGGCCAGCAGGAGTTATTTCAGCTTCCCAGGGCTGGAGGCACTGATAGCACCAATGCAGATATGAATCCCCTTACTTCTTTAGGAGTTAACTTTCTGCTGGTTTCCTGAGAGGACAGTATACGTTCAAAGGGCTACCTGCCTGCTTGCTTCTCTCATTCCTTCATAAACTTATATACAGTAGAACCTCTGTAAGCTGACCACCCAAGAGACTGTACCAAACTGGTCAACATAGAGAGGTGGTCAACATAAGGAACTAGGCCGACTGTACTGATATGTAGATGTAGTGCATGTCTGGTCTATAAAAATTAGATCACCTTAAGGAAGTGGTCAAGGTAGGGAGGTGGTCAACTCTGGATGTTCTACTGCATATAATCATGAATTCTTCAACCGTTCTTTGAAAACATAGGAGCCAGGCCTGGAACTAGATACTGAGTAAACATCATGAATAGTCATCAGAATTTTAGTCTTCAGGATTACTCATTCTTCCATCCTGAGTGCATCTTCACACTTTGCTCAGAAGGAAACTGATTAGAATTTATGATTACTTTAACACTAATTGATTTATCAATGTCCTGGAAGCATTCACTTGTTGACCAATGTCATTGGAGAACAGTCACAGAATGTAAATACACACACATACACACACACACACAGAGATTGATCAGAGCAGAGCAGGACAGAACAAACCAGGCTTAGTTTGGTAAGGGCTCAGGGACATTGAAGGGGGATGTCACCTGGATAGTGATATCACCAACTCCAAGATGGCAAAAGAGCAATGAAGAGCTGAAGAATCCTGTTTATGCCCCAGAAAGGTTGTGATGGGTAGGCCATACTCTCAAACAGAGTGCGATGGGTAGGCCATACCCTCAGAAACGTTGCGATGGGTAGATCATACCCTCAGAAAGGGTTCGATGGGTAGGCCATACCCTCAGAAAGGGTACAATGGGTAAGCCATATCCTCAGAAAGGGTGCGACGGGTAGGCCATATCCTCAGAAAGGTTGTGATGGGTTGTGATGGAGAGAGCATACCCTCATCCTGTCAGAAACACCAGCAAAGAAATCATAGGGCACCATGCTGGGTGCTGATGGCCACAAAACGCCCAACAAATGAGCTCCCCAAGCTCAGCTGCTCACCATGGAGGGAGCCACCAGACCCACAGGGGCATGTGAGTTACAAGAGAAGAGATACATTAAGGTCACCTCTCTCTGGGGCGAAGACAAGATGGCTGACTGAAGCTTTCCACAGAGGCTTCCATCCAGAAGGAGAGTTGAAGGACAGAAATTTAGCAAGTAACCTGGTGGATTAGAGCTGCACCAAGAGAGAAGGTTGAAGAATGCACATCAACCCTGCTGAGG
>CAUYPK010106821.1:0-25357 GCA_963574355.1 Loris lydekkerianus
TTCTGATCATGAAGGGATGCTGGATATTATCAAAAGCTTTTTCTGCATCAATTGAAAGAATCATATGGTCCTTATATTTTAGTTTGTTTATGTGTTGAATTACATTTATAGATTTACATATGTTGAACCAGCCTTGAGACCCTGGGATAAAACTGACTTGGACATGATGTATAATTTGTTTGATGTGTTGCTGGATTCTATTTGTTAGGATCTTGTTCGATATTTTTGCATCTATATTCATTAGTGTTATTGGTCTATAATTTTCTTTTCTTGTTGGGTCTTTTCCTAGTTTGGGGATCAGGGTGATGTTTGCTTCATAGAATGTGTTGGGTAGTCCTCCTTCTTTTTCTACATTTTGGAACAGGTTGAGTAATATAGGTACTAGTTCCTCTTTAAAGGTTTGGTAGAATTCTGACGTGAAGCCATCTGGTCCCAGGTTTTTCTTTTTAGGGAGATTTTGTATGGTTGATGCTATTTCAGAACTTGATATTGGCCTATTCAACATTTCCACTTGATTCTGGCTAAGTCTTGGAAGGTGATGTGCTACCAAGTGTGGTCAATTTCCTTCAGATTTTCATACTTCTGAGAATAAAGTTTCTTGTAATATTCATTAAGGATTTTTTTTGAATTTCTGAGGAGCCTGTTGTTACTTCATCTTTGTCGTTTCAGATTGATGAGATTAGAAATTTTACTTTTTTTCCTGGTTAGGTTAGCCAAAGGTTTATCTATTTTATAGACCTTTTCAAAAAACCAACTTTTTGATTTATTGACCTGTTGTATAATTCTTTCATTTTCAATTTCATTTAATTCTGCTCTAACTTTGGTTATTTCTTTTCTTCTACTTGGTTTGGGGTTGGAATGTTCTTCCTTTTCCAGTTGCTTGAGATGTCCCATTAAGTTGTTAACTTCCTCTTTTTTCGTTCTCTTGAGGAAGTCTTGCAGTGCAATAAATTTTCTTCTTAGGACTGCCTTTGCGGTATCCCAGAGGTTCTGATAATTCGTGTCTTCATTGTCATTTTGTTTAAAAAATTTAGCAATTTCCTTCTTAATCTCATCTCTGACCCAGCTATTATTCAATGTAAGGTTATTTAACTTCCATGTTTTTGTATGACTATGCAGATTCCTGTTGTTACTGAGCTCAACTTTTATTCCATGGTGATCTGAGAAGATGCAAAGAATAATTTTTATTCCTTTTAATGTACTGATTTTAGACTTGTCACCTAAGATTTGATCGTTTGGAGTATGTTCCGTGGGCTGACGAGAAGTATGTGTATTCAGTTTTGTTGGGATGAAATGTTCTGTAGGTGTGTGCTAAATCCAAATGTTGGATGGTTAGGTTTAAATCTAAAATTTCTTTGCTCAGCTTTTTATGGGAGGATCTATCCCAAACTGCCAAAGGAGTGTTGAAATCTCCAACTATTACGGAGCCGGAGGAAATCAAGTTCATGTCTGTTAGAGTTTCTCTTATAAATTGAGGTGCATTCTGGGTGGGTGCATAGATATTAATAATTGAAATCTCGTCATATTGGGTATCACCCTTAACAAATATGAAGTGACCATTCTTATCCTTCCTTACTTTGGTTGGTTTAAAGCCTATTGTGTCTGCAAATAGAATTGCAATGCCTGTTTTGTTCTGATTACCATTTGCCTGAAATATGGACAACCATCCTTTCGCCCTGAATCTATATTTATCTTTTAAGGTACAATGTGACTCTTATATGCAGCAAATATCTGGCCTGAGTTTTTGTATTCAATCAGCTAAGAGAGTATAAGTCATTCACATTAATGGAGAATATTGATAAGTCTGGTGAAATGTGGGGTGTCGAGTTTTTTGAAAGTCCAGTGGACATTTTTAATTCTTTTGCCACTGTGGAAGTTGGAGTTTGATCAAAAGTTCCTGAGTGAGTTTACTTTTGTGGTAGAGGATTGGGCTGGTCATTATGGAGGGTAGGTCTGAGAATATCCTGAAGAGCTGGTTTGGTTGTGGCAAATTTCTTCAACATATGAATGTCATTAAAATATTTAATTTCTCCATCATAAATGAAACTCAGTTTAGCTGGATACAGGATCTGGGGTTGAAAGTTATTTTGTTTTAGGAGATTAAAAGTCAATGACCACCCTCTTCGGGCTTGAAAAGTTTCAGCAGAGATTTCTGAAGTCATTCTAATATTCTTCCCTTTGTAGGTAATGGATTTCTTATGTCTGGCTGCTTTGAGAATTTTCTCCTTCATGTTAACTTTAGTGAAGTTTATTATGATATGCCTGGGTGATGTCTTATTCGGATTGAGTCATGTTGGTGTTCTGAAACTGTCTGGTATCTGAATTTCAGAATCTCTTGACATGTCTGGAAAATCCTCTTTCATAATTTTATGGAGAAGGGCCTCTGTACCTTGTGAGGCCACTTTATCACTTTCAGGGATTCCAGTGAGGCAGATATTAGCCTTCTTCGAATTATCCCAGAACTCTCTGAGAGAATGATTCATTTTTGCTCTCCATTTCTCTTCCTCTTTGAGAGTTTGGGAGCGTTCAAAAGCTTTGTCTTCAATGTCAGAAATGCTATCTTCTGTTTGCTCCACTCTGTTACTGAGGGCTTCTACTATATTTTTCAGATCTTGGAGGGGTGCAAATTCTTGCTTCAGTGCATCAAAATCTTTGGTGGTTTTGTCTTTAAATTTGTTAAATTCTTGAGACAACTTCTGAATTTCTCCTCAAATTTCTAATTCCGATTTTTGAATTGCTCCTCAAATTTCTAATTCCAAATTTTCCTCCATTTTGTTAATCTTGTTTGCAATCCAAATTCTGAATTCAATTTCTGACATCTCAGCCAGCTGTTTATGAATGGGATCTTCAGTTACATCTGCCATATCTTTCCTTGGGGGGGTTGATCTATTCTGGTTATTCATGTTAGAGTTTTTTTGCTGATTCTGCCCCACGATTATTTTACACCATTTGATTTTTCCCCTGGAGCTTTGTAAAGGACTTGTAGAGTGCTATGGCCTGAGAAACTGGGGCCCTCTTTGGTGTGGTGGGAGTAAGTGGTTCTGTCTTGTTTTCAGCTGGTTTCTGTTTGACCCTAGTGAAACAGTTACTCTGGGTTGAAGTCTCAGCTGTGGAGAAATACTAGCAATTAAGTCACCCCACCCTCCACAGGCAACAATTGGAAAAGGAAAATCAAGCCTTCCTACAACCCCACACCCAGGGCATCACTTGAATAGTCCTCGGTGATGGCTCAGTTCAAAATGTCCAAATCAATTGTCTCAGTCAGCACCTGTTTCAGGTGGGAGAGTTTAAAAAGTCTCTGGTAACTGGATCACAGGTGTCTGGTGACAACTCAGATATGACTTGCTCTGGTGCTCTGTGAAATGAGGAGGATCCACCCAGCAAATAGATTATTCTGGAAGGTTGATTCTCTTTCCCCACCTTGCACCTCTGTCACACAGAGTCACTGATAGCCCCACAGGGCTGTGACCCAGTTGCCTCCATTGAGCAGATACTCCAGGGATTTTCACCTGCCTGAATCACAAGGAAATCTATATCTGCTCAGCCAGGCCACTATCCAGCCTCTATGCCTTTATCCATCAGGGGGAGGTGTGACCTGACAACCTCAGATGCTTGATGGAGGCTTGAGGGTGTTCACTCAGTTCCATCCCTGCCCCTGATTGATGCTACTGACAGAACAGAACAACTTTGTGGGAATTTGTTTCTGTTTCTGCTAAATTCCCCTGCAGAAGAGAAGCTGTTTTAAGTTCCCAGACCCTGCACATCAAGCTCTGTTTTTGCTCCTGCATGTTTCTATTCGGTTAGCTGTCAGATCTAGCCTCCTGCCTTCCTTTGTCTATAGGCTGATGATCCCTTGAGGGCCGGGTGCATCTTAAACTCAGTAAAGTGGTCCTCTGGGTCAGCCCCACCCTGGGAATTTCCCGGCTCTGCATGTGCATTTTCTAGTCCCTGTGCTCCACCCAGGCTGGTACCGCCTCAGGCAAACCCTTTACTCATGGGGCCTGTGTTTCTGTCCCAGATCTGTACCGTGGTGGTTGCCACCTGAGAAGATACCCGGCCTCCTCTGGTTGCCCAGGGAGACAGAGGGTGTGGCTTCAGAATATCCGGGAGTGAGCCCTATTGTTGCCAAAAATGGCTGCTGCTCTGCGCCTTGGGGCACCGCCACTCCAGCAGCATGGTTCGCTCTCAGCCCACCATCCTCTCCTCACTCCCATGCCACAGAATCAGCACTGACCAGCTGCAGTCTACACCCTGTCCAAACACCTCGAGAAATCACCCAAGAATCTGGACCCCTGGGGAACAGGCCTCCAGACCTCAGAGTGAGAGTGGAGGGAGTGCTGAGAGCTCAGTATTTCAGGTAGAGAATATATACAGTTTTACACAGTTTTATGACTGGCAGGAGAACGCCATGGAACCCTAGTAAGGGAGGTAGGTCCAGTTTTTGGAGGGTTTCTTCTGTGTAGTGGAGTGAGAGGACCTTTGAACTCTGCTCATTTGTTTGTGGGGCACTCTGAGCCATTCTCATTGGGGAGGGGACTCCCATCCACTTGGTGATGGATTTTGTACCTTTTATTTGTATCCTTGGGGTAGCAGCTCGCCTCAGCAGGGTTGATGTGTGTTCTTCAGCCTTCTCTCTTGGTGCAGCTCTAATGCACCAGGTTACTTGCCAAATTTCTGTCCTTTAACTCTCCTTCTGGACGGGAGCCTCTGTGGAAAGCTGGCTTCAGTCAGCCATCTTGTCTCCGCCCCCTCAACTTTGGCAGCTCTAACCTCCGGCCTCTGCTCCCTCTTTCTGCAGCCACATCACCCTAGGGTGCCCCTTCCTCCCTGGTTCTTTCTCCCCCACTACTGGCTCTGGAGGTAGAGAAGTTTGTAAATGGGGGAGGGGGACAGATAATCCCACCTACATGGAGGAGGCGCCATGGTTGTCCTAGTAATAGGAACAGTGGCCCAGGAATGCAACTGACAAATTTTTGCAATGTTTTTATCAGTTCTGCTCATCACAGGCTACCCTGACCTCTCTTCATCAGTGATGCTTTCTCTGCCCTCAGAAAAACTTTTAAGCCATTTGTACACTGCTGTTTTTTTCATTGGCATTATCCTCATAAACTTGGACTAACATGTGTCTGATTTCACTTCCACTCTTGCCAAATTTAACAAGAAATTTAATGTTTGTTCATTGCTCTAGTTCAAGCTCTGACATGCTCATGACGGCATACAAAAAGTGAAAGTGGGCATCCTTGTCTTGTTCTAGTTCTTACAGGAAAAGTTTTCAGGTTATTTCCCATTCATTAGATGTTAGCTGTGTGATTGTTATATGGCCTTTGTTATGCTGAAGCATGTTCTTCTCTGCTTCATTTGTTGAGAGTTTTTATCACGAAGGGATGTTGAATTTTATTAAATGCTTTTCTGCATCTATTGAGGTGATTGGTTTTTATCTTTCCTTCTATTGAATGAAAGATAAAGATGTATCACATTTATTGAATTTGTGTATGTTGAACCATTCTTATATCCCAGAATAAACATCGCTTGATAATGACATATTATTTTTATGATGTGTTTTTAGATTTGGTTTGCTAGTATACTGAGGATTTTTACATCTATGTTCATCAAGGATATTGGCCTATAAGTTTTTTGTTATTGTATCTTTGGTTTTGGTATCAAGATAAACCTGGCCTCATAGAATGAGTTAGGAGGAATTCCCTTTTCTCTAATTTTTTGGAATACTTTGGGAAGAATCTGTGTCAGCTCTTCTTAAGTTTGGTAGAATTCAGAAATGAATTCTGGTAAAGTCATCCAGTCCTGGGCTTTTCTTTGTTGGGAGACCATTTTATTACTGATTCAATCTTCTCACTTGTTCCTTATCTGTTTGGGTTTTATATTTCCTCCTGGTTCAATCTTGTTATGTTGTGTATGTTCAAGAATTTATCCATCTCCTCTAAGTTTTCCAATTTGTTAGTGTATAGCTGTTCGCTTATCATCTCTAATGATCCTTTTGTTTCTGTGGAGTCAGTTGTAATATTTCCTTTATCATTTCTGATTTATTTATTTATTTGAGTCTGCTCTCATTTTTTTCTTGGTTAGCATAGCTAGAAGTTTATTGATTTTATCTTTTTTAAAATTGTTTTAAAGAAAACTTTTTCTTTTGTTGATGCTTTGCATTGTGCTTTTTTTATGTCTTTACTTTGTTTAGTTCTTCTCTGATCTTTATCATTTCTTTCCTTCTACTGATCTTATGTTTGTTTTATTCTTGCTTTCATAGTTCTTGAGGGGCATCATAGGTTGTTTATTTAAAATCTTCCTACTTTTTTAATATAGTCATTTATTGCTGTGAACTTCCCCCTTAGCACTTACTTTTTCTCTATCTAGTAGCTTTGGTGTGTTGTGCTTCCATTTTCATTTGTTGTTGTTCAGGAGTATGTTATTTAATTTCCAGTATTCATACTATTTCTGCAATTCTTTTTATTATTGGTTTCTAGTTTAATTTCATTGTGATCTTAAAAGATACTTGATTTGATTCTGTCATTTTAGAATTTGTTGAGACTTGTTTTGTCACCTAACATATGGTCTATCCTGGAAAATGTTCCATGTGTTGATGAGACAAATGTGTATCTTGCATCTGTTAAATGAAATGTTCTTGTAAATGTTAGATTCATTTGGTATGTAGGGAAGATTAAATTTGATGATTCTATGTTGTTGTTTTTTTTGTCTAGATAATTGGTCTAATGCTGGAAGTGGGGTGTTGAACCCTACAAGCATTACTTAATTGGGGTCTATTTCTGTTTTTAGCTCTAATAATATTTGATTTGTATATAAGATGTTCTGGTGTTGGATTTATATATATTCACAATTGTTAGATTCTTTTGCTGGGTTGATTCCATTATTATCATATAATGACCTTTATCTTTTTATGTTTTTTTTTAAATTTAAAGTCTATTTTGCCTTATATAGGTGTAACTACTCCTGCACATTTTTGGTTCCGTGTACATGGAATATTTTTTTACATCTGTTCATTTAATTTTATATATGTCTTTATGTGTGAGATGAGTTTCTTGTAGGTAGCATTGTGCCTTTTGTTACCTATTTAATTATTATATTATTACTCTTAATTGGGAAAATTAAACCATTTACATTCACCATAGTTATTTATAGGTGATTACTTTCTCCTATAATTTTATTCACTGTTTTTCTAATAGTTTTGTATAACCTTTGTTCTTTTTTTCCTCTTTTACTGTTTATCTTATAATTTGGTGGAGTTTTTTTTATAGTGATAACATTTGACTTCTTTCTCTTTCTCATTTGTGCATCTGTTCTACCAGTGAATTTTGTACTTTCATGTACTTTCATGATGATAAATGTCACTCTTTTACTTTTAGGTGTAAAGCTTTCTTAAGCATTTCTTGTAGGCTTGTCCAATGGTGGTGAATTTACTCAGGTGTTTCTACTTTAGGAAAGACATTATTTCTCCCTCATTTTTTAAACATGGCATTACTGGGCATGGTATTCTTGGCTAATAGTTTTTCTTTTCTTTCAATAGTTTGAATATATCATCTTATTCTATCTTATGTTTGGAACCTGGGGATCAACCCACCCTTCCGATTACCAACCCACCCTCTACCATTGTTATGCACACTATCCATGAAGCTGCTACTGAGACATGTGGAAAAAACTTATATGGTTTTTTCTGAGCAATGTTCTGTCAGTCTTACGGCAATCTCCTCAGATGCAACTTCATGCTTTTCTCTTGCTATTTTGAGAATTATCTTTGTCTTTGACATTTGACAGTTTGAGTATATAATACCTTTGTAGAAGATCTTTGTAGGTTGAATTTGTTTGAGGATCTTTGAGTTCACTATACCTGAAAATTTATATCTGTTGCAGAACTTGTGAAGTTTTTCAGTATTAGTTCATTAAATAGAAATTTTTGTGACTTTGCCCATCTCTTCTCTTTCTGGAACTCCCAAAATTTAAATAATTAGTCATTAAATAGTGTGCCATATATCATATGTAGGCTTTCTTCATTATTTTGTATTAATTTTTCTTTTCTTTTTTTGACAGTTATCCCACAGGACTTATCTTCAAGTTCAGAAACTTTCTTCTGTTTGACCTAGTCTATTGTTGAAATTCTCAATATTTTTGTTTTATTCACTTTATTTATTAGGTATAAAATTGCTATTTCATTATGATTCATATCTCTTCATTAAATTTCTCACTCAAATCATGAATTGCTATTATGCTTTCTTTGCATTGTTTACCTGTAATCTGAGATATTATGTTGTTTAGTTTCTTTAATATTGTTATTTTAAATTATCTTTCAGGACTCACAGAGATTTCCTTTTCCTTGGGATTTGTTCCTGGAGAATGATAGTGTGTGTGTGTTTGTGTTTTTAAGATGTTATGTTTCCTTACATTTTCATATTTCTTGTGTTCTTATGTTGATATGTGTGAATCTGGTATAATAGTAGCTTCTTCCAATTTTGTAGATTTGTTTCTGCAAGGAATGTGTTTTTTTCTATAGAATGTCTATAGGCATTGGTTGGGTAGGCTATTTGGCTTTGATATTAAGTAAGCAAAGTAGAGTAGTTTCTATTTGCTTTCTTCTGCTATAATTAGCATCAGTGGTAGTGAGTTCTGTGGTGGGGGAGGTACAGTTCTTAGTAGAAGGTTTGTTAGAAATAGGAACACCAGTCAGGATGGTCCTCTGGCACCAGTGGTGGCAGAAATTGGCTGGCTGGTGGCCTATCTGGGCAAGATAGTCCCGGAGTTTTATCACTATGTGCCAGGCTTACATGCCAGAAGTGATTATCATCAGGCTGGGTACATGGGTCCTTAAGACCCTAGGTGGTGTGTATTGCATTGCTGGTGGCAGTAGTATCAGCAGGCCAATCCTTTGGCCTCTGAGCAGCTCATCAGGGCACCAGAGGCAGTGGGCTAGGAAAGCCAGCCACCAGGTCCCTGAGGGGTACATGTGAGTAAGCACTAGCAATAGTGGAAGAGGATGGGTAGACCATTACCAACCACCAGCTATGCTGGCATGCATAGGTACCAGCAGCAGACCTGGTTGACTTGTCTTTTTGTGACTGAATGGCACACACATGTCTCAGTAGCAGCTTCATGGATAGTGTGCATGAGCAATGGCAGAGGGTGGGTTGGTAATCGGAAGGGTGGTTTGATCCCCAGGTTCCTGGGTGACACATGTAGATTCTAGCAGTGGTGGTGGTAAGCATAGTGGACCTGTCCTCAGGCCATAGACACTGGTGGCTATGGGCAGGAGGGTTGATCTCAGGCCTCCAGAAGATGTATGCAAACACTAGTGGTGGTGGGTCAGGTGAGTCAGTCTCCTGGCCTCTGCATTATGCACATGGGCACTGTGGTGGGTGGGCCAGGTCATGAATAATTATATCTCACTCTAGATACTCTGAAAAGTTCTGCATGTGTGGTGTTTTTTTATACTCGCATGCAGCAGCTGTGGCAAAGGTATTGACAAAGGAGTGTGAATTTATATTCCTCCAAGTGACCCGTAAGCCACAAATTCCTTAAGGAAAATGGCTAAATAACCCACCCTAGATAGAACTAATTAGACCAAGAATCAGTTTCTGACTTAGAAAGAGCCAATCTATAGGTTGGCTATTAACTAGTGAGGTAGCCTGCCATAACAGCCCTCTCCATCAGGGTTAATACCAATTACCTGAACCAAAAGGAATTTCCTGGAAAAAAATGAAAATTAGATAGATACACAGGAAGGAGCATTTGAAAATGGGAGAGAAATTGGAAGACAAAGAAAGGAAAAGAAGCAACTATGAGGAAGTGAAGTCTAAAGGAAGAGGGAAGAGTTTGGGTGGGTTAGAAAAGTAATAGGAGGGAGATAGTAGGGGCAGAGAAAGGGAAAAATTGCATTACAATGAGTAACAATAGTAATGAGAACAAAGTGGGTTGAATTTCCCTTGTCTCAGGCTCCAGAGCAGCTGTTACAAGTACTGATTTTAGCGGTACAGGAGTAGAGTAATTGTCAGCAGAAAAATATCTCTTTTGACTGATTATTTTTTCTTTAAGAATTCCAACTTCATAGTTCAACAATGAAAATACCCTTATAGCTTCAAATATAAGAGAGGACTATTCAGGAAAATCCATTATCATGCTCAGTGCTATACACGGAGATCGTTTTCTATAAGATATTGAATTAAGAACATACTACATTTACTGATTATTTTCCATTTAAAGTTTTGGAAAGTTACTCAAACTAAACTCCTTCCTGGTAATTATGGACGTTCTTGATTCACACACATCTTTCTCTTCCTAAATTCATGTGCTTATTTATAATACTTAACTTTAAGTGGGAAATTAGAGAGAGATTTCTTAGTTTCTTTAAAAATAGTTTTTTTGGAAACTATAGAGAATATTTATTTTGTGGAAAAGAAAAATTTACTCCGCTTTTATTCCCTCCTGAGGTAATCTGTGTGGCAGTCCTTTATCAGGGGTGTTGATATTGGTTGATTTTGTTTATTTAGATGCTCGGAAAGTGTAAAATTAGTGTTTGGTCATTTGTAACCAGAATTTGCTTCTCCATTTCCACCCTCTTTTTACTTGAAGTTTGAAGGTTTATTTATTTTTCCCCCTGTAAAGCAGATAAAAGATATGTGAACTGCCCAAGGAATGCTCCATAGATTGACAATTGGGGAGAATTCCTCTTCATTTTGGACCTGCATGATTTTTAAGTCAAAACATGTAAAAGGAGTGTAGTTTGGGTCAGGCTGCAGGTAGGATTTGTCATGTTTGCAGATTTCCTATATCAGAGTAGTTCGTCAACTTGTTCTTCACTCCTCCCAGAAAAGACCCTGTACTCTTTTCAACTTAGGAAGCAAGTAGGAAGGCTGATCGACTCAAAGCTGTGTAGACCATCAACTTTAATTTATTTCTTCTCAGTGTAAGCTAAATATAAACCTACTTCTAAAGATAAATCTAGAATAGAGTTGTTCACCTTTATTCCTCTAAATACATGTGTTGCTGCTATCTATGCTTGGACAGGGGAACACCGACCTTTATAAACCTTTTAGATTGCTCTCAGATCATCCTAATTTTGTGACTCCCACACTCTTAAATTTCATGGACTCTTGGGAACGAAAGTCAATTTGCCTTTCACAAGTCTGCATGGAGTTATAATTGTTGAATCTACCCAGCCATGTGCAGCTATACAGCATCAATTATATTTGTTTCTTTGTTATCTTTATTTTGTTTTAGAGGGCTGGAAATTATTTTGTGTTTTAGGTTGTAAGTAACATAAAATCAACTAATTCAGACAACTAAAATATGCAAGGGGATTTATTGGTTCAGAAAACTAAGGATTGAAGAAACAATAAGGGTACAAATATATCTGAGCCTTGGGACAACAGGAAAGTTTGCCTTGAATTTTGTAAGATCTTGCTCTCTCTCCCCCACCCTCCCCACTTTCTTGCCTCAACTGACTTTTGCTCTGCTCTGGGGGTTGGCTTCATTTTCTTTCACTGATGAGTGAAAGATGGAGGCTGGGAGAATGTCAGACCCAGGAGCTAATTTCCCATTTTGTAGTTCCTGTGTACAGGAGATATGCTGAGTCTCTTCTTTACGTGGGGGTTGAAATTGCTCAGGAAAGAGTTTTTAATGGTGCCGCCTGGGACAGGTGCCCACTTCTGGACTAACCAAAGGTCTAATCCACAGTTCTGTCTTATAAGAACTTGGAGGCTTCTATGGGAAACACAGGTTGGAGTGGGGAGGAAATGGAGAAAAAATTCCAGAAGAAGGGGGGAAAGAAGGGTACATGTACTCACAGGAAGGCAAAATAATACATGCCCAGTAGAGAAATGTCATATAGCTATATGAGTATAAGAATATTCTTTGTCAGGCAGGGAATGGTGGCTCACACCTGTATTCCTACCACTCTGGGAGACCAAGGCATGTGGCTTGCCTCATCTTAGGAGTTTGAGACCAGCCTGAGGGAAGAGTGAAACCCTGTCTGTACTCAAAGTAGAAAAATAATCTAGCTTGGCTTCATGGCAAGCACCTGTAGTCCCAGTTACTTGGGAGGCTGAGGCAGGAGAACCAATTGCTTGAGCCCAGGGGTCTGAGGTTGCTGTGAGCTTATGACACCAGGGCATTCAAGTCTAGGGCAATAGGGTTAGACTCTGTCTAAAAAAAAAAAAAAAAAAAAAAAAAATTCTTTGTCATTGAGTGAGTGAATTAACTATGCTAATTGGTCACAACTCCTTTTTTTCTCTCCTTTTAAACATATGGAGAAATAGACTTATTTGTATGCACTTATTGATAATTCCATTTTTTATCATAAATTGTTACTCATGAAATTCAACTTTTTCTTTCTTTATTTGTTCATTAACTGCTTGATGCTGGCTCCACAGAGAAGTTTGAACTGATTTAAAGACAACACGTCCAGACTCATTCCATTATGTGTGATATGCTACAAGTAAAATAAATCCCTCACATCACCAGCGCTGAAAATAAACTATGATCTCAATTACAGATTCAAAGCGTCATCCCGAAACCCACCCTGCCTAAGTCTCATAAAAGTGCCATTTGAGTCACTTTTCTAATTTTTTCAGACTTTACTCTAAAGGTTATGTAAGCATTGTGCAGCTTGTGGCTCATCTCAATAATGGATAGAGGAAAACTTCAAAAGTCTCCCAGGAATTTCCTCTGGTTACAAATTAATAGAAAGGGTGGAAAGGTGGAATTTTTGACAGTCAATGGGTAAACTTGACAAATGATTACTCATTAAAAGCTTAAACAAAAAGAAGCCAAAGCCACCCTGGCTTTCAGAATTGACCTCATTGGCAAGATGATTTTTCTTCATTTCCTCCCATTTTTCCCTCCTTTGGATCCCTTTGATTGAGGCAGAATGGACTGTTGAAAATTGAACAAACCAGTTGTCTCTGCACACCTTTCTTGCTGTGCTTTCTCCTGCATGCTTCTTTTAATGAATGTTACAGACAGAGTCTATCTCCCAACCACTCTTAATAAACTCCAGACTGTCCAAATACCCAGGTTGCAAGAACAATCCCTCTGTTCCCATTTCTGAAACTGGCACTCGTTGGCTGGCCCCCCTACTGCTAACGTCTCACAAAACCTCCTGCCCTCCTTCCTCAAATTAGAACACTCCTTTCTAGCCTCCTGAAATTTTCAAATAAAAGTTTACGTTAACAGGCCAGAGAAGCCACGGTTACCCTGTGCCTTGTGGAATCCCCTTACTCCCAGTACATGGCCCCTCCTCCTGGCATAACTATAAGGAACAGACTGGGAGATGTCCATTCCTGGACAAAGAAAAGTATGATCTAAGCAAGGAGTCTCTTCTCTGTGGCTGTAAAGGAAAGAGTGAACAATTCAAGCTGCCTAACCCTTAGGAAATCTGAAAGCCAATAAATGAGAAATGTAGACAAGGAATAGATCCAATCAGGCCTCAAGTGAGCCGCTCAAGAGTTTGGGGCTTATTGGGGAGGTGCATGTAGTCACTGAAAACTCCTCAGCTGAGTAGTGATGTAATGTAAACAAAAAAGAGCCAGTACGGACACAGTTTACAAAGTTCTTTTGCGTATATGCTCTTATTTAGCTCTTGGGTTTTTGTCATGAATTTTCCTCTGGCACAAATATTTAATCTGGATCAGAGAGAGGAAATGCTAAAGGTAAAAAGACCTTTTGCAGCCTGTGGAATGGTGTCTGGGATTTCAAGATAGAATGACAGGATGAGGACACCAGGGCTGTAATTACCAAGTGCAGAGAACATGAGGGGAGGACACGGAACGTTGTGGTGTAATTATTTTCGGGACACATGGATTGAAACGGTAACCAGGTGTGCAGACATGTTTTATGTGCCATGAGCTTTACAGGACTCCATTTGACATTTGAAGCTACAGAATTGAAAGTTATGCATCTGGAAATCTGTGTGTGATGAGCAAATGAGATCAAGGGTAAAGAAAAGTCCAAGAACAGAACTTTAATAAGAGGAGGAAGAAGAGAAGCCAGAGGCTATGATAAACTTTATGAGGAGTGGAACTTGCCCTGATCTTTCTGCACAGTAAACTTATCATCTAGTACTGTGCCTGGTACCTAGCGGCCCCTCTGAGTGTACATAGACTGAAAATAGAAAACGTAGCCGGGCATTGGGGCAGCCGCCCATAGTCTCAGCTACTCAGAAGGCTGAGGCAGGAGTATTGCTTGAACTCCCAGGTTTGAGGCTGCTGTGAACTGTGACATCAGGGCACTCAACCCAAGGTGACAAAGTGAGTATCGCTTGAGCTCCCAGGTTTGAGGTTGCTGTGAACTGTGACATCAGGGCACTCAACCCAAGGTGACAAAGTGAGACTCTGTCTCAAAAAAATATTTTAGAAAGTATTACCAATGTGCCTTCTAGGGGGCAATGTTCCCTTGCCCACCATGCAGTGTGGGAATGAGCACATGGGACAACTGCAGTGGGACTTCCCAGGCCTCAGGTCCCTTGGGGCCTCTGACTGTCCACTCCCAGCTGCTCTTGGACATGCCCTTGTGCAGAAAGCTAATAAGACCTCTTCTGAATCTCAGAAACTGGCTACAAAATTTTCAGCAAAGAGAAAATTGAGTAAATAAAAGTCTGCCTCTTTGAATGTTTTTTTATTCAACTTGCACAGACAAAGAACAACTGAAATCTGGAATTTCCCAAGGATTTCTTGTCTGTGCTTGTCAGCACACCTGAGTAAAATCAAACCCTTAAGAATTATCTAATCTAACTTTGCAGGTGACTCCAGGGAGAAATAAATATCTAAATGCTTACGGGCAAGTCAAGGGTAAAATACGCTTTGTGGAAACGCCTCATGAATTTTGACAGGACATGCTTTGTTAGAGCAATGGATGATCTGATAGGAAGGGCCCTTGGGCTTCTGAGGCTCATTGGTGTCAATTTGGGGAACAAGAGTAAAAGATTTTATCTTTCAGCTTCCTTATCATGCTTTTTATTTTGAGTATCTTTTTAGAAATGTTTTTAGTTGTTATTCGACAAAATCAACAAAGCACAGAAGATCTGTCCTAGCATCTTTACAGTTTAGATCCAAGATTATCATCAAGCTATAAACGCATCTTGTCATATTCAGTCTGTGTGCACTCAATTTGGGGAACAAATGTGTAAAGTTAGAAGTTCATTTCTTGTTTACCCGCATCAGCTTTCCATTTGTATGTGGAACAGATTTCCTAAATTTAATATATGTCATACAAAAATGTTGCTGTCTCTCCACCAATCTGAAAACATTCCCATCCCAGTAAGTGGCACCTATATTCTTCCAGTGACTCAGACCATGACCTTGGAGTCGTCCTTCACTCCTCTCTTTCTCTTCTAACCCAACATTCAAATAATCTGCATAACCTACTAGCTCTATCTTCATAATAGGGCCAGAGTCCAATCATTTCTCATTCCCTCACCACCACCTCTCTGGCCTCCCTGCTCCACAGGGTCTCCTTTTAATCAAGCAGTCGGAAAGAGCCTTCATAAACCTCATTTCTTCTGTTGAAACTTTCTGACAACCTCCATTTCTCCCAGAGTATAGTCCTTCAAATTCCTCCAAGTTCCTAAAGAATGTCTTCTTCCTTCAGCATCTCATTCTTCCGTCCTTGAAGCCAGAAAAGTGGTCTGCACAGTGGAGTCTGAGAAGCTGAGCTGAAGCAGTACATCTGACCTCATCTGCCCAGCTGGGATTCTCCACCCCTCCCCCTGGTTATGGTTTCACTATGATTATGAGGACATTCACCTCAGGAGACTCAGAGGAGACAGTCACACACAGACAAGAGGTATTGTGATATTGATAGAGTAAAGGTTACTTTGACAATATGATGTTTTCTCTGATAATTCACTGACATATTTTGTTGAAAAGCACCTGACTGTTGTTTAAACATTTTGCATTGTTAGAATGGAGACTACTTTAATGTTATTTCCTATTAGATAAAGTTAATTTTTTTTAGGTTTTCTTATATTTCATTATAAAAGTTATTAGAATTATAGCTGAGGGAGAACAGAATTGAGAGGCTACTCCCACTGTTCCCCAGGATTGCTGATCTCCTGACAGTAAAGCTGACTTGAACCTAAACCCCATCTCTGCATATTGGCTGGACAGTGACACACAGCCAGACCCTCTTTGTCCAGTAATATACTCACCTCCTGGTAAATCCCTCCTTGCTGGCCTTCAGCTGTGTCACCTTTCTTCCTTTCCAAGCTATAAACATATCTTGTCATATTCAGTCTGTGTGCACTCAATTTTTGGAACAAATGTATAAAGTTAGAAGTTCATTTCTTGTTTGTCCTGAAGGTTTTGGTGACAGGCTCTGTTGCTTTTTCCTCCAAACTGAGTTTTCTGCACCTGCCTAGAGGACCCAGCAGGAGAACTGTCAGCCTTGAATCTAGCAGTGAACAGTCACCGAGAGAAGACAGCTCCTACACACTCTTGAAGTGTCCTGTTGAAGTCACATGTTTCATCTAAGTATGACGATCAGTTAAATAATGTTGATGGTAAGAAAAGAAAGGGGAGCTGGGCATGCCTAACATAACTATAACGAGAAAGGCACCAGTGCCACTGATAATACTACTTCCAAAAGTAACCCGTATTTATATTTTATAGACTTAACCTCTGTTAAAGCTAGAAATCTCAGGTGACTCTTTTGTACCATTTAAAAGGAAGGCAAGAATCTGAAATTTTCCGCAGGAACACTTTTTAGCCAACCTGTTGAAACACACATCTAAAGGATAGCATTCCTTGGTGTCCAACGAAAGCTTGCCAAGGCTGAGTCTCCTTCCCGTTTCTGAGAAATTCTGGTTAGTTTTGGCAGATAGAAGTGCTCTCATCATTGACACCTCCAGCCTATGCAAACAACTAAATAGGATTATAAGTGTTAAGGTCTGAGAATCTGACCAAACAATAAAAGGAATCCAACAGCCCCCCAAAAATGCACGTTCTGTAAGGACCACGTTAAGAAGCACTGATGAAATTCACCAAAGCAAGCACTGCTATTTTAAGTATACATTCCACATTTTATTAATTAAGAATTAAAAAAATAAAGAGTGTCCCCATGCTCCATCTCTAGTGTCTTTTCAGCAGAGATTCAGGAGAAAGATCGAGTTTCCAGGACAGAGATTCAGGAGAAAGATGGAGTTTCCAGGACTAAGTACGTGTGTGCTCATCCTTTGGGAAGGCAGGAAAGGAAATCTAATGATGCAGAAATATTCACAGGGAGCATCCAGGAAAGAAGGAAACCAGAGAAGGCAAACTGGACCACAAAAGCTACAGCAAAGAGCGTGAAGTCAGGACTTGAACATCTCCCCAAACAGGCTTGATGACTTTGAGAGGTAGCAGAAGTAAAAACCTAGTTGACGTCCAGTCTCAGTTGTTTTTCAGACGCTCTGTGGTTTTGCTGGGCTTCATCAATAACAGTGAGTGTCATCTCCATCTCTTCTGACCAATTGCAAGATTAGTTTTAAAATGGTTAAATTTCATCCAGTAATTGACATTTCTTTTCTACATTGTTCACATTTTCCAAACTCGCTGAATTTCTTGAGATTCCTAGCAAGAATTCCAGATATCTTAGAGTTAGTTTTATTTCATGGTAAAAATACTTAGCTTTTGGGGCAGTGCCTGTGGTCCAGTGAGTAGGGTGCTGGCCCCAGGGCACTGGTTCAAACCCAGCCCCAGCCAAACTGCAACAAAAAATAGCCCAGTGTTGTGGTGCACGCCTGTAGTCCCAGCTACTCGGGAGGCTGAGGCAAGAGAATCGCCTTAGCCCAGGAGTTGGAGGTTGCTGTGAGCTGTGATACTAAGGCACTCTTCAGAGGGCAACAAAGTGAAACCCTGTCTCTAAAAAAAAAACTTAGTTTTTTAATAAAAGTAAAATATGGTTAAAAAGTAAAAGCAACTCCTACCTCCCACTCTGAATCATCCTTTATTTTCCTTGATGCACAGAAAAAACCACTTTTATACTTCTGATATCCTTCTCTATCCTTATATTATAAACTTACATGCTAGCTTTTGATTTATTAATTATAGTCATAATCTATTATTACCTTCCTGCTATGATAGATTATGATTTAACTTGATTACACCTCTATGTTGCTAATTTGTGTTTGTTTCTCTGTTACTTGCCTTTGTTATTTTTTCTTTCAACTACAAACAGTATCTCTTGACTCCAATGCACTACTCTTCCCCACTTTCATTCATCTGTATTTACACATTGATGTTGTCAAATTTGACATCTCATTTTTGTTATGTATCACTAATACTTATATTTTTATACATATTATTTGAGCAGACACTTATTGAAAAGCTACTATGTGTCAAGCACTATTCCAAGCACTTTGTGTAAAGGTATGCAATTAAGTCTCACACTAAGACTACAAAAGGTAGCTATCATTGTTAAAGGAAATGAGAATATTTTACCCCAAAATATATTTTTATCTTATTTTGAGATACGTGTCAGAGGGCCAGCTAACAGAAGTAGCCTTGCAAAGCTATCTTACTTGGGGAAATTTGCATCTATAAAGAATAAGCAGGGCAGTGCCTGTGGCTCAAAGGAATCGGGCGCTAGCCCCATATGCCAGAGGTGGCAGGTTCAAACCCAGCCCCAGCCAAAAACTGCAACAACAAAAAAAAAAAAAAAAAAAAAAAGTATAAGCATTCATGCAAGCAGGCTTCCCTTGCCCAGATCCAGGAAAGATAAATTGAGTCTGACAACGTATAGATCATTTACCATCTGTTTTCTCTGAGCACAGCTGTTGGGGGCCCGGGACTTGTAGGTCTCTGCCCGGCTTATCTATGTTCCCTGCGCAAACCACTGTGCTATTTTGCTTGGGAACAATTACCCTTAGTTGCCTGAGGACTAGTCGCCCTAGCAGAAGGGAGAGAAAGAGATACAGTCTTTGAGGGAGAAAAGCAATCTTGGGAAGACAATGAATCTTGGCAGGCTTTCGTAGAGAAATGCTGTGCAGATGCCCTGCAGGTAGGAGAAGCAAAAGGGTCAGACTGAGCTGGTCCATGGAAGAATACACGGCCTCCGACTGCCTTCTCCTGCAGCTTCTTACAGACATGATCGCGGGGCTGCTTGCACCACAGGTGTAGAGAGCGCCAGTCACTGATGTTCTCCTCTCGCCAGCTCTCTTGTTAGGAGAGCAGAATCCCTCCCCACACCCTCATCACCAAGGCGTTATATCACCAAGATATTACCCCTGTTTCATATAATTCAGAGTGTTCTGAGCACAGCTCTCGCTCCTCCTTTCCTTAAAGCTGTATGGTCTCCTACACATGGCTACCTGTAAGGTTTCATCTACACAAGACTACCTTTGCCTCTTTTCCCCCTCCTATAACCTTACTCGCCACGAAAACCTGATTTACCACCATAACCTCCTCATCCTCTGAGCTCGCTTTCTCTCTGTGACGTCAGGATGGTGGACAAGCTTCTGTATCCCGGTTGGATCTTCACTCTGAAAGCCCCCGTGTACACATGTTAAATACATTCTTATGCCTTTTCTCCTAGTAATTGATCTACTTCATGTGAGTGATTTTTTAGTGAAACTTCAGGGGATCAAGGGCCTGGACCCCTACATTATGTTACAGAGGAAATTGAGTAATTAAGAAATTAAGTAAATTTCTAGATTCACACAGCCAGTATGATGTCTAGAGCCTTTGCTCATAATGATTGCATAACACTGCCTTAGGTTGTCAGTTGTTAAATTAAGTTTAGCCTAAAGCAGCCTCCTTCTATATTTTAAGCTCAGCCTACAGGTTTCTCTGCACACAGTGAACTGTAACTTCCCTAAACAGGCTATAACCTGCTTCTGTGCCCATCATTGAGTTTTGAGTAATCACGGGCAGCCAGCTATTCAAATTGTATTTGAATAAGGTAAACAAGCCTAACCAACCCAGCTGTCTCTGTACTTCACTGTCATTTTCCTTAGGTCACTTTTCTTTTTCTGTCCCTACATCTTTTTCAACCACGTGGCAGTGTTGGTGCTCCCTGAACCTCTTTTGATTTGGGAGCTGCTGAAATGGTGAATGTTCTTTGCTCAATCAAACTCTAATAGATTTAATTTGCAGGGGGAGGGTGTTCAGTAAGCTCCCACCTAATGGGTACGATGTAGGGACATAGGTACACTCTCCTGGGGGTGCCTGAAGAACTCAAGTTCAACTCAGAAATTGTGCAAGTCTCCCCAACGTAAGATAGCTTTGCACGGCTATTTGTGTTAGCTGACCCTCTGACACCTACCTCAAAATAAGTCAAAAATATATTTGCAGGTAAAATATTTCAATTTACCTTAATAAGAATAATAATATCTATCTTTTGTAGTCTTCTCACGAGACTTAAATTAATTCCTTTACAAAGTACTTAGAATAGTGCTTGGCACATAGTAACTTTTCAATAAGTATCTGCCAAAACAAAAACATACTACATGTAAAAATACAAGTATTGTACAACCAAAGTTTAGCCAGTGTCCTATCAAGATACTGACGTGCTATCATCAAATTCAATGCAAACAATGTCACCTAATGGTATGTACCCTTATTATTAATCCAAAATAAAAGAAAATTTCTTTGAACAATAAAGACATAATAAAACTTAAGTGGACATAAAAATAAATAAGTGAATTTAATTTGCCTAAGGTTCTTCTTTTAACACGAGTAAAGTTGAAAGTCATTAACAACGATTTACATCCCAATGACAATATAAGCAGGGATTCACTGCAGTGCCAAGTAGCTACATCACTATGTTTAGTTTCTTATTTAACTTATTTGTTTTGTTAAGAGTTCCTACATGCTTCTCTTTCTTTCCATTGACTGCCTTTTCTCTCTCCTAATTTCACTTAAAACCCATGAATAATATTAAATCTCTCTTTTCCCTGGCTCTTTTTCCCAAGACTTCCATTATCCTCTTTCAAGTTATTCTGATTTCTCTTTACTCTGCTAGCTGCCCAGTACTCTCCTGGACTAGACCACCTGTTTCCTAGATCTCCTATTTTCCTCATTCTTGGTTTACTATCTCAAATAATGTTCTAAGAAATATTTGCAGAAAGTATCTTTTTGGGACCTTGCATTTTCTGAAGGTGTTTAAAAGGTGTCCATTGAACAGATAATTTGCTTATAGAATTCTAAGTTAAAAGAAATTTCCACTCAAAGTTTTAATGGCATTGCTTCATTGCCTTTCAGTATTCAAACTTGCTGAATGAATGACAGATGGAAAATCTATACTTGTTACTTTGTTGATGTCCTATTTCTTCTCCCTTCTTCTCCTTGGGATCCTGGAATTTTTTTTTTTTTTTTTTTTTTTTTTTTTTTTTTTTTTTGAGACAGAGTCTCTAGCCATCACCCTGGAGAGTTCTGTGGCGTCACAGCTCACAGCACCTCAAACTCTTGGGCCCAAGCGATTCTCTTGCCTTAGCCTCCCAAGTAGCTGGGACAACAGGTGCTGACCACAATGCCCGGCTACTTTTTTGGTTGCAGTTGTCATTGTTATCTAGCAGATCCGGGCCGTGTTCAAATCCACCAGCCTTGGTGTATGTGGCCAGCGTCCTACCTACTGAGCTATGAACACTGCCAGGATCAAGAAATTTTGAACACTATGACAATGGCAGTTTAAGAATGAACTCTAATATTTGATGAACTGGGGACTCATTAGACTTTCTATAGTCTGAAGACTTTTATTTTTATGCTGTAGGAAAATCTCTTTTTTTATTTCCTCCTCTGTTTTCTTTTTAAAATTCCTATTGACCTTTTGAATAAATACATGTAAATACATCTTAAATTTTCTCTCATACTTTCTATTATTTTCTGTGACTTTAGGTCTACTCAACCATCTTTTCTAACCATTCTATTTTTCCTTCAGTCTCAGAAAACATTTTTTAAAGTATCTAAAGGTCTTTGGGTCTGCTAATTGTTTTTTCCATAGCATTCTGCTTTTGTTTTATGAATACAGAATCTTCTGTGTGCTCACATATTGGTTAGAAGGATTCCCCCTTCCCAAATTCTGAATTAACTGTTTCCTCTAGAATTACTTTGTTTTGTTTGCTAATTTTGATCTTTCTCTTTATTTGCTGCAGGATTTTCTCATGTTTGGTGACCACTGTTTTGTTATTGATATTGAAGCTCCATCAGTGAGCTCTCTGAGGGTGGAGAAGCGTATCCACCCACAAGGATGGGGGAGGAGAACCTCTCACACGAGCTGCTCCAAAATGGTGCACACAGGACTGTTGCCCCACTGCCCTGCCTGGTCTTCCTATCTTAGTTGGTTCATTTAATACAGTGAGTAAAGACCCTTCTTTTTGTTGAGGGTATATGCCTGCCTCCCAAAGCACAGTGACAGGTAGGTTTCTTTCTTGCCTGTACCCCTCTCTCCTTACACCTCCGGCTTCAGGTTCTTCTTTTCCATATCAACAAACATTGATCACACTACTGCACTTCTAGAAAAGTTTTTTTGTTTGTTTGTTTGTTTGTTTTTGCAGTTTTTGGCCCAGGCTAGGTTTGAACCCACCACCTCCAGTATGTGGGGCCGGTGCCCTACTCTTTGAGCCACAGGTGTCACCCTGTAGAAAAGTTTTGAAATCTCTCTTCTGATCATGGCTCCCTTACTGCTCTCCTCACTGCCATGAGCTTATGCCTTTACTATTGATGTTCAGACACTACCGTCTTCGCTAATGGAATGTTCTGGACCTTGCTGCTTAGCTATCAGGTATTTGATGTCAACTCTTTTTTTTTTTTTTTTTTTCTCAAAACACCAATCTCTTCAGTCTGCTGGGCCTGAAGATATTCCTTTCCAGTTCTTCTCATTGTTTTCTCACTTTTAATAAAATTAGAATATCTGGGGTGGAGACTTACACCCAAGTTTTGTTTTTCTTTGTGAGGAGGATTATAATTTGCAGCTGGAGCCAACAACCACTCACCTTGCTGTCAGCACGCAGGCAGAGAGCTGGAGTCCATCTCAGGGCTGATGTTTGTCTCTTTGCATGTGACCTAAGTCTGATTTCCTGACTTTGTAGACACTTTTGAAAGATTTGCTTGATTATAAATTAATGGTTTTTAACCAAAGCTTACCCAGTGTTCTATCAAGATACGGACATGCGGTATTACCAAATTCTGTTAGTTGTCAAATACAAGTCACTGTGTGTTTAACCACCGGTCACAGAATCAGGCTGTTGCTGAGTTCTGTGCTTTCTTGGTACAAAGGGACAGAAAAAAATCCCCTGTGATACACATTCCCAGTAATGCAGGTTTCTGCGGGCATTCATGCAATGAAATGGTACTATGTTACTTTTAAATTTCACCTGAGAAAAAGTATATATTTACATAAAGAAAGCACATATCCAAGAAAACCTAGCCAATTCTTCTGATAAATTATCGATATGATATGTTCCCTTAAGACACTAATGGAAATACGCATTTTTAAGTGTGTAAGTTTACAAAACTGCTACTTACAGCGTAATTGGGTTCCCTGAACTAGAAAGCTCTGAGTTCTCCGTTCATGCCTCACTTTTTTTTGCAGTTTTTCACCAGGGCTGGGTTTGAACCCACCACCTCTGGTATATGGGGCCAGTGCCCTACTCCTTTGAGCCACAGGTGCCACCCCATGCCTCACTTTTATGATGAAGTTGCTACTACCTGGAAGATACATTTTCCCACTATAAAAGAACCCTAGAATTCTAGTGCGTATCACCTGGTGAGTTTACTGAGCATGCAAAATCTGGGTCCTCAATCCCAGAAAGTCTCATTGAGAAGATCTGGACATAATTATCCAAATTATGCAGATGCAGAGGGTACTTGGACCTTCCATTGAGAATCTCACTCTAAGGCAGGTGTCCTCAAACTGCAGCCCGCGGGCCACATGAAGCCGTGTGAATTGTATTTGTTCCCGTTTTGTTTTTTACTTCAAAATAAGGTATGTGCAGTGTGCATAGGAATTTGTTCATAGTTTTGTTTTTTTTTTAAACTATAGTCCAGCCCTCCAACGGTCTGAGGGACAGTGAATTGGTCCCCTGTTTAAAAAGTTTGAGGATGCCTGCTCTAAGGCATCAAGGAGAAAGAGACAGATTAATTAGTAAGTCTGAGCCTTCTGATAAATGTTTTAAGAGGAAATAGAACAGAGAAAATCAGAGGCCCTAAGAACCCAGGCAATTCTAGATGGCAATTCTTCACATTATATACTTAAATGAAGAGAAAAAATATCAGGTTAATTTTAATGTTTTTAAAGTAAAATTCTTTATGTAGGTAAAAAACTCTCAAAAAGCCAAATTCTGAAGTGATAGTATTTGTGTTTGACGTGTGAAATATTAATCCTACAGAATATCTTCTGCATGAATTTGTCTCTCAAACAGAAAAGACATATAACCTCATTCTGACCTTTTAAAATAAATAGCAGTTTTCACACTTGTGTTTTTCCAAGGTCTCTCTTATTCTCAGAACTTCTATGTATTTGCTCTTTGTGTCAGGACAAACGGCAGACTCAAAACCTAAGGGAGCAGGTAAAGACATTGAACTGGAAGACTTTCTTTGTTGTCAACTAACTGCTTTACTAAGAGGAAAAATCTCCAAAAGAAGCTATTTGGTTGAACATAAATATTCAAATAAAGACAATATTACATTCAAGCTACTTTATTCATTAAAAAAAAAAAACCTGCTATGTTTTGTTATGTTGTTATAAATGTAGACAGGCAGAAACCTGCAGACTCCAATTCTGAGGCAAGTAAAAGTGACAGGAGTCTTTGTTAGATTCTTAAAGTAGATTGGCCCAACTTCCCCTTGTGTCTATTTTCCAGACAAATACTTGTGATTGCTTTTCAGTTATTAATTTCTGCAGGGAAGTTACTCACTTTGATTGAACAGTCTAATGTGATTAAACCCCTAACAACCATGGCCTGATGCCAAGTGAAATTTCCCCTAAATATGAACGTCTTACCTGTTTCCACAACCCCAGACAAGGGTTGCTTCAATCCATTCCCCGCCTACTTCATCCCTCTGCTAGTCAGAGCAAACACCCTTGCCTTCCCTTCCCTTTGTTTGTTTGTTTTCTAGCCTGCTATTCTCACCTGGCTGTGAGTTTATGGCTGTTATTTAAAGGCTGGAGCATAGGCTAATAGAATAATGCTTAGATCAGCTCGCCTTTCTGTTTTAAAGATTTAAAAAAAATTTTTTTTATCGTTAAATCAAAGCTGTGTACATTAGTGCAATCGCCTGTACCCATGCTAAGATGCACCATAGATGTGGCCCCACCTATTACCCTCCCTCCACCAAAACCTCCCCCCTCCCTTCCCCTTCCTTGGCCCTTTCCCCATAGTCTTGTGCTATAGTTGGGTTATAGCCTTCATGTGAAAGCTATAATTTAG
>CAUYPK010106822.1:0-33197 GCA_963574355.1 Loris lydekkerianus
ATGGAAGAAAAACTATCCAATATACTCAGCCCTACTATGAAGCTAAACTATAGCTTTCACATGAAGGCTATAACCCAACTATACCACAAGACTTTGGGGAAAGGACCAAGGAAGGGGAAGGGAGGGGGGAGGTTTGGGTGGTGGGAGGGTAATGGGTCGGGCCACATCTATGGTGCATATTTTTATCTATAATAAAAAAAAAAGGGAAAAAGGACATTTCATAAAAAGGACAGCTGCACACAAATGTTCATAACAGCACAATTCACAATTGCAAAGATGTAGAACAACCCAAGTTCCCACCAATACATGAATGGATTAATGAAATCTGGTATATTCATGCTATGGAGTGTTAGTCAGCCATTTTTTTAAAAAATTGCAAGCTATTATCTTTTTGGACAACCTAGAGGGAAATACAAACTATTGTTGTAAGTGAAACATCAAGAATGAAGAAACAAATACATATTCTCAACATCAAATTGGAAGTCATTGACTGATACTTAAGTGAACATATTGAAGTAAATTTCAATGAAAATCAAGCTAGGGGGAGGAGGTAGTAGGGGATGGGTAAATTCACACCCATTGGGTATAGTGCACACTATCTAGGTGAAGGGCACACTTACATGTATAGCTTTGACTCAATCTGTACAAAAACAAAGTATGTAAGAAAAGCGTGTGCTCCCTAACATTCTGAGGTAATATATATATATATATATGTGTGTGTATAATTTTTAAAAAGTAAAGAAAGAAAGAAATATGTAAGTAGTTCACACAGTAGTCATCAAAAAAGTACATAAGAATGTTCTTATAAATATATCAGTAAATCAATTTTCTCATAAATCAAGAATTTCTCTTGTGCGTCAAGTGGAGCAATTCTCTGCTGTGAGGGACTGTCCTGTGCGTTAGAAGATGTTTAGGAGTGTCTCTATCCCTGGCCTCTACCCTTAGATACCAGTAGCATCTCCCTCCTCTGCCCAAGTTGTGACAATTAAAACTGTCTTTAAATATTGCCAAATATCTCCTGGGAAACAAAATCACCCTTGGATGTGAACTACTGTCATAAATATGTGGGGAAACTCCATAGCAACATTCTGACACCACAGTTTCAAGGTCACCCACTCCTATTTTTTATTCCCAGAGCATTTCAGACCTTCTCAGGGGCTGCCACCACTCAAAGGCTTTTTTGTCATGCTTCTTCCCAGAACCTGGCTTCAGGGTTGTATAGAGCCTCTCTAGGGACCCCTGGCTTTGATGCCACCAAAAGACAAGCTCATGGGTCCTTTTTGTTTTAAATGTTTTTGTTTTACTACCAAATCATTCTACAGAAATAGGACTAAAACAACAAACATGAAAAGCGTTTTAATCCAAGCTGTAGGGAACACAACTTAAACTTGCTCAAGTAAAAGGGCCCAGAAACACCTATGCCATGCATAGGAGACCAAGTCCAGCTGGGTCTCCTTCAGAATGGAAATGGGGCCAGGGAGGTGCCCAGGAACTAAAGCGTCTGCTATTCCCAGGGCTTGTGCTCACCATCTCTATCTGCCCTGGTCTTACACCTCTTATTCAGAGTCCCAGGTGGCCTGCAGCTTGGCACTCAGGTTTCAAGGCTTGCAGAGTCCCAATTCCAACATCCAAGGGAGAGCCCAATTGGCTTATCTTTTCTTGGCAGGTCATAGGACTTTGGCAGTCTCTTAAATTTCACCCAGTGTTGTCTCTGAATCTGATTATAATATCTGTGCTGCTTACATCAGGGATCTGGTGAGACTGAAGTTATAGATGTAACCAGGCTCTGAAAAGCAAAAAGTACTATACAGATGAAGGATGGCATTTTATCTTATAATAGTATTATACAATAAATCATACAATAGTTGGAAATTACAGTGAAGGCCATGTGAGGAGTTTGACATAGTGTAAAGAGCACTATGTGAAGATGGAGATCTGGGCTGTGTGACTTTGGGTGAGTCACTTCTCTGCTCTAAATTATAGGAATGTAATGTCCATTTTACATTCTCCAGGGGGTTTGAAATGGTTCAAATAAGAAAAGACATAGCTGGTTTGCTGGGAAGAGCTCTGCAGACTCTGGTATCAACCTCCATTACTGTAGTCTTCTCTGGTAAAACCACTGTATGGACAGACATTGTGAGTTGGGTAGTAGTTAGAATTATCATTTCATCCACAAGTGGACTGAAAAGGAAATTTTTTTTTTTTAATTGTTGGGGATTCATTGAGGCTACAATAAGCCAAGTTATACTGATTGTATTGTTAGGTAAAGTCCCTCTTGCAATTGTGTCTTGCCCCCAAAAGGTGTGGCACACACCAAAGCCCCAATCCCCTCCCTCCTTTCCTCACTCTGCTCTTCCTTTCCCCACCCCTCCCCCCTTCTTTCTCTTTCTCCTCTCCCCTTCCCCCACCCCCACCATGACCTTAATTGTCATTAATTGTCCTCATATCAAAATTGAGTACATAGGATTCATGCTTCTCCAGTCTTGTGATGCTTTATTAAGAATAATGTCTTCCACTTCCATCCAGGTTAATACAAAGAATGTAAAGTCTCCATTTTTTTTAATGGCTGAATAGTATTCCATGGTATACATATACCACAGCTTGTTAATTTATTCCTGGGTTGGTGGGCAGTTACGCTGTTTCCACATTTTGGCGATTGTAAATTGAGCTGCAGTAAACAGTCTAGTACAAATGTCCTTATGATAAAAGGACTTTTTTCCTTCTGGGTAGATGCCCAGTAATGGGATTGCAGGATCAAATGGAAGGTCTAGTTTGAGTGCTTAGAGATTTCTCCATACTTCCTTCCAAAAGGGTTGTACTAGTTTGCAGTCCCACCAGCAGTGTAAAAGTGTTCCCTTCTCTCCACATCCATGCCCCCATCTGCAGTTTTGAGATTTTGTGATGTGGGCCATTCTCGCTGGGGTTAGATGATATCTCAGAGTGGTGTTGATTTGCATTTCTCTAATAGATAGGGATGATAAACATTTTTTCATATGTTTGTTAGCCATTCATCTGTCTTCTTTAGAGAAGGTTCTATTGCCCATTGATATATGGGATTATTGGCTTTTTTCATGTGGATTAATTTGAGTTCTCTATAGATCCTAGTTATCAAGATTTTGTCTGATTCAAAATATGCAAATATCCTTTCCCATTGTGTAGGTTGTCTCTTTGCTTTGGTTGTTGTCTTCTTAAATGTACAGAAGCTTTTCAGTTTAATTAAGTCCCATTTATTTATTTTTGTTGTTGTTACAATTGCCACAAAAGTCTTCTTCATGAAGTCTTTCCCCAAGGTGATATCTTCCAGTGTTTTTCCTATGCTTTCTTTGAGGATTTTTATCATTTCATGCCTTAAATTTACAACTTTTATACATCTTAAATTGGCATAGGTGGCACATTTCTTAAACTGATCGAAGTTATCTGTGACAAACCCACAGTTAATATTTTACTGAATGGAGTAAAACTGAAAGCTTTTCCACCTAGAATTGGAACCAGACAAGGTTGTCCTCTATTGTCACTACTATTCAACATACTGCTGGAAGCTCTAGTCAATACAATCAGGCAAGAGAAAGAAATAAAGGGTATCCAAATGGGAGCAGAGGAGGTCAAACTCTCCCTCTTTTGCTGACAATATGATCTTATACTTAGAGAACCCCAAAGACTCAACCACAAGACTCCTGGAATTCATAAAAAAATACAGTAATGTTTCAGGATATAAAGTTAATGGCCACAAGTTAGTAGCTTTGTACACACCAATAACAGCCAAGATGAGAGGCTAATTAAGAACACTACCCCCTTCACCATAGCTCCAAAGAAAATTAAATACCTAGAAATATACCTAACAAAAGAGGTGAAGGACTTCTATAAAGAAAATTACGAAACCCTAAGAAAAGAAATACCAGAGGATATTAACAAATGGAAGAACATACAATGCTCATGGCTGGGAAGAATCAACACTGTTAAAATGTTTACATTCCCAAAGCAATCTACAGATTCAATGCCATCCCTATTAAAATATCAACACCATACTTTCAAGACTTGGAAAAAATAATTTCTTGTTTTGTATAGAACCAGAAAAACAAACAAACAAACAAAAAAACACCAGCATAGTTAAAGCAATTCTTAGTAATAAAAACAAAGCTGGGGGCATGAGCCTACCAGACTTTAGGCTGCATGACAAGGCTATCTTGGTCAAAACAGCATTGTATTGGCATAAAAATAGAGACAAAGACATTTGGAATTGAATAGCAAACCAGGAAATAAAACTAACATCTCACAGCCCCCTAATCTTTGATAAAACAAACAAGAGCATACACTGGAAGAAAGAATCACTATTCAATAAATGGTGCTGGGAGAACTGGATATCTACATGTATAAGACTGAAACTGGACTCGCACTTTTCTCCACTCACAAAAAAATCAGTTTTAACAAAGGAATAGGAAGGAAGAAAAAATGAAAAAAGAGATGACTACAAAAGAATCAGAGAAAGAAAGAGTAATGCCTTAGCTATTAATAATAACATGGAATGTGAATAAACTAAACTCTCTAATCAAAAGACAAAGTGACTGAATGGATTAAAAAGGCAATATCCAACTATATATTGTCTGAAAGAAACAAACTTCACTTATAAATACACATGTAGACTGTTAGAAAAAATATTTAAGCAAATGGAGACCAAAAAACAGCAAGAGTAGCTTATAATTCAATCAAATAAAATAGATTCAAGACAATAACGGTAAAAAAAGACAAAGAAGGTCATTATACACACATACGTACATATATATGCCAATTGTGAAAGATGACAATAGTAATTCTAAATATACATACACTCAACACTGGAGCACTCACATATAATATAAAGCAAATATTATTAGAGCTAAAGAGAGAGACTCCAAAACAATACTCATTAGAGACCTCAACTATTCACTTTTCATGGGAAAGATCATCCAGGCAGAATATCAACAAAGAAACATTGGATTTAATCTGCACTATAAACCAAATGAACCTGATAGGTATTTACAGGACATTTCATTCAATGGCTGCAGAATACACAAGCTTCTTCTCAGCTCATGGATCATTTTGAAGGATAGACTGCATGTTAGGCCACAAAACAAGTCTTAAAAAAAAAAAAAAAAAAAAAAAAAGGCCAATGTGGTGGATCACACCTTTGAACCCAGGACACTGGGAGGCCAAAGCAGGCAGATTGCCTGAGCTCAGGAGTTTGAGACCAGCCTGAGCCAGAGTGAGACCCCATCCCTAAAAATAGCCAGGCATTGTGGTGGGTGCCTGTAGTCCCAGGTACTCTGGAGTCTGAAGCAAGAGAATCACTTGAGCCCAAGAGTCAGAGGTTTCTGTGAGTTGTGATACCACAGCACTGTATCCCAGGGCCACTGAGTGAGACTCTGTCTCAGGAAAAAAAAAAAAAAAAAAAAAAAAAAATAATGAGGTCATGCCAAGTATTTTCTCTGGCCACAAAGGAATAAAATGAGAAATCAATAGCAAGGAAAACACCAGAAATTATATAAGCACACGAAAATTAAACAGTATGCTCCTGAATGACTAGTGGATCCATGAAGAAACTAAGAAACAAATTTTAAAAATTCTAGAAATCAATAAAAATGGAAATGTAACATATCAATACCTATGGGATACAGAAAAAGCAGTAGTAAGAGAAAAGTTTATAGCAATAAACAGCTACATCAAAAAAGTAGAAAAGTTTCAAATAGCCTAAGCATGCATCCAAAAAACTGGAAAAAGAAAAGCAAACCAAACACAAAGTTACTAGAAGAAAAGATGTAATAAATATCAGAGAAGAAATACATGAAATTAAAAAAAAAATTCATAACATGATGCATCATATCAACAGATAGTACAGAACTATATAATCATTTCAATTTATGCTTAAAAATCATTCAATACAATTCAACATCTGTGTCCAATATAAAACTCTCAAAAAAACCTGAGAATAGAAGGAATTTACCTCAACACAGTACAAGCCTTACGTGACAAAGCTACAGCTAGTTAACATAATAAATGGGGGGAAAATGAAAGCCTTTTCCCCAGAACCTGGCACAAGACAAAAATACCCACTTTTATTCAACATAGTACTGAAAATTCTAGCTACAGCAAACAGAAAAGAGAAAAAAATAAAGGGCATATGAACTGGAAGGAAGAAGTCAAATTATCTTTTTGTGAAGACAATGGGATTTTATATCCAGATAAATCTAAAGACTCCTCAAAAGAACTAAGACACTAATAAAATAAATTCAGTAAAGTGTGGAATAAAAAATCAACAAAAAAACTCAGCAACATTTCTATATACCAACCATAAATAATCTGAAAAAAAAAAAACAAGACAGTAATCCCACTTAAACAAAGAAGTGAAAGATTCACTTAAATACACTTAAACAAAGAAGTGAAAGATTTCTATAATTAAAACTATGAAACACTGCTGAAAAAAATTAAGAAGGCCCACACCAAATGAAATGATATTTCATGCTTATGAATTTGAGGAATTGCTATTGCTAAAATGTTTATATTATCCAAAGTATTCCGTAGATTCAATGCATTCTCCATCAAAATACCAATGACATTCTTCACAGAAATAGAAAAAGTAATTCTAAAATGAATATTGTACCACAAAAGACCCAGAATAACCAAAGCGATCCTGAGCAAAAAGAACAAAACTGAAGGAAACGTTGCTTGACTTCAAATTATACTAAAGAGCTGTAGTAATCAAAACAGCATGGTTCTGACATAAAAACAGACACATAGACCAATGGAATAGAACAGAGAACTTGGAAATAAATCCACTATGGTGAACTTATCTTCAACAAAGTTGCCAAGAACATACAGGGGGTAAAGGACAACTCTTCAATAAATGGTGCTAGGAAAATTGGATATCCATATGCAGAAGAAGTAATAACCTTTATCTCTCACCACATACAACAATGAAATCAAAATGGATCAAAGACTTTGATCTAAGAGCTGACACAATGAAACTACTAAAAGAAGAGATTGAAGAAATGTGTCAGGACATTGGATTGTCTGGAAAATGATTTCTTGAGTAATATTCCCAAAGTACAGGCAACTAAAGCAAAATTGGACAAAGGCGATTACATCAAGCTAAAAAGCTTCTTCACAGCACAGGAAACAATCAACAGGGTGAAGAGACAACCCACCTAAAGTGAGAAAATATTTGCAAACCACTCATCTATCAGCAGATTAGTAACTAGAATATATAAGGGGCTCTAACACTTCACTAAGAAAAAAATCAAGTAATCTGATTTAAAATCTGAATAAACATTTCTCAAAAGAAGACGTATGCATGGCCAACAGGTATATGAAAAATACTCAACATCATTGTCATCAGAGAAATACTAATCAAAACTAAAGTGTTATTTTACATCATTCCAGTTAAAAATGCATTTTATCAAAATGAATAAATTTTAGCAATATGCCTCAAGTGAGACAATAATGAAAACTGGTGAGGATGTGGAGAAAAGGGAACACTTGTCCCTGTTGGTGGGAATGTAAATTAGTGCAATCACTATGAGGAACATTGTGGAAGTTCCTCAGGACACTAAAAATAGAAGTAATAGACCCAGCAATCCCTCGTCCGGGTATATATCCAAAAGAGATGAAATCCATATATCAAAAAGATATCTGTACTCCCATGTTCAATGCAGCACTATTCACAACAGCCAAGATTTGAAATCAACCTAAGTGCCCATCAGTGGATGTTAAGATAAAGAAATCTTGGTACATATACACAATGGAATATTATATAGCCACAAATGAATAAAATTCTGCCATTAGCAACGACATGGGTGGAACCACAGAACATCATATTAAGTGAAATAAAGCAAGCGCAGAAAGACAAATCTCACATGTTTCATATGCAGAAACTAAATATTAGGAACAATTGATATCATGGAGACAGAAAGTAGAGTAACAGTTACCAAAATCCAGGAAGGATAATGGTGAGGGGGGCAGGAATAAAATATATATAGGATGAACAATATTTGATCACACAACAAAGTGACTATAGTCAGCAATAGGTATAATTTAAAATAAATAAAGGATTAGAATTGGAGTGTTCCTAACACAAGGAAATGATAAATGCCTGAAGTGACAGATGCACTCATTACCCTGATTTGATTAATTCACATTGTATGCCTGTATGAAAACATCACATGTACCCTACAAAAATATACAAGTATTACGTACCTATAATTTTTTTTTAATTTTAAGAAAAGAAAAAGTAGCCAATAGAGCCTTGCAGATGATGAAGACAATGTTGCCTCCATCCTGAATCCCACGCAGAGTTAAGGAGATAATCAGGGGTGTCATCACCTCTCTAGCATGTAACTTATTGTATTAATTACAAGGTTCAACTTCTTTGGTGTGCCCATAAATAAAATCTAAAAGATCCATAGTCTTTGAAGAGGATGCCAACAGGTCACTAGCCAGATCCCCATTTAATATCAGAAGGATTGATTGCTTTTTTTTACCTGATACTGCATAATATAAAGTGACTATTGAAAACAACATAATTGCTACATTTAGACAGATTTTCAACATTCCAAAGACAAAAAAACAAAAAAACAAAAAAACTCATTTCACCCCCTGGGGGGTCTTACCATCAAGTCAGCTAAATAAACATGTAATCTGTAATTACCTATTTCACAGCTTTCTCCAGAGCATGAAAGAAATCAAAGGAAAGGCAGATTTGCTTTTTTTGTAATTCTGTTCATTGCTGGCAAATTGATGAAACAGCTTATGTAGCTCTTTAATCGAGTTGACCCCTGAAGGGTCATGCACTGACCTGAAAGTGTCCAGCCACTCCAGGCAAGTAGGTATAGATGCAACCTTCTGGACTGCAGCCCAACTTCACAAGCGTTACTGACGGGAAAGTCTTCCTACTTTCTCAAAGCATGGGCCTGTGTCAGCAGCAGCAACACCCGGGAGCTTGCTAGATTGCAGTTCCTTGTCCCTCACTCCAGAGCCACTGAACAGAATCTACTTTCATAGATATATATGTACGATAAAGTTTGAGAAACAAGAAATGATACTGTTGATAAAAAAAAAGTCTCCCCGAAGCCATCTGAGGTCTAAACACAGCATTGAGAGGAGGAAGAAGGGCATATGCAGTATGTTAGTGTGAGGGTTCAAACACTACCTTGATCTGCCTTCACCAGTTGTGTGCCCTGAGGTAAGTTTCCAACCTCTGTAGTCTCAGGTCCCTTAGGATTGAGATACATATTCTAAGCTTAAAGTCTGTTGCCTGCAATAAGCCCTCAATATAATTCCACTTTCAATATTACTATAATTGGAAGGTGTTGATACTGATGGCATGATTTGGGAAAGCATAATTAAACCCAGTGAACTCTGCTGCAGGCCTTGATTATCCCTCGATTATAATTGCTGCAGGGCCCTCTGCTTTCTTTCTCCTGGCCCAGTTCTCTTTAGGAACACACAGACTCTCCCAAAGGCATCTCTGTCCACTAAAAACCTAACCACTTCCCTTTCCTCTTAATGCAGCTGTGAGATTATTTCGTTTTTCTACCAAGGATGTTTTCTTCTTAAAGGTTTGCAGCGTTCAAAAGTGGGCCAAAGTGGAAAATGTGTTTGTCTTTGTGCAAATTATCTGCAATCTAGCAACACAAAGGTGCTCAACTGGACTACCTCCACATCGGTGCATCTCAAAGGAGGAAGAAGACAGAAAAGGTAAAATCTTAAAACAGTTTTTTTAGTTTAGCCAAAATCTGGTTAATCCAAAAGCCCATGTTTCTACAGTCTTTAAAAATAATTACTTTAGAAGTGAGGGGCAACATAGGGAACATCCATCAGTAATGACACATCAGCAGGTCTTGAGAGATAGGGAACCACTGTGTTCCATATAAACAATATTCACACAGGGCTATCTTTCTTCCACCCTCAACCATTTCATCCTATTATTCAATTCTTTGATATACCCTCTCTCCCTTCCAGAAACAAACAAAAATGCTATGACCACAAGTGAAAATTGAATGTGAGACTGAGAATTCTCCACCAGAAGGTATAGATAAAAGAATTTGGGGTAGTGATAAATTAGAAGAACTTCACCTTTTACATTATGTACTTCTCTGTGCCTTCTTTTTTTTTTTTTTGTTATAGATAAAACTATGCATCATAGATGTGGCCCCACCCCTCCCCCTCCCTCCCCCCAAACCTCCCCCCCGCCCGTCCCCTTCCGTGGTCCTTTCCTCATAGGCGTGTGGTATAGTTGGGTTATAGCCTTCCTGCGAAAGCGATAGTTTAGCTTCATAGTCGGGCTGAGTACATTGGATACGTTTTCTTCCATTCCTGGGATACTTTGCTAAGGAGAATATGTTCCAGCTCCATCCATGTAAACATGAAAGAGGTAAAGTCTCCATCTTTCTTTAAGGCTGCATAGTATTCCATGGTATACTCCAGAGCTTGTCAATCCATTCCTAGGTTGAGGGTTTAGGGTGTTTCCACATTTTGACAATTGTAAATTGACCTACAATAAACAGTCTAGTACAAGTGTCTTTATAATAAAAGGTCTTTTTTTCCCCCCTTTTGGATAGATGCCCAATAATGGGATTGCAAGATCAAACGGGAAGTCTAGGTTGAGTTCTTTGAGATTCCTTCATATTTATTTCCACAAAGGTTGTATTTGTTTGCAGTCCCACCAGCAGTGTAAAAGTGTTCCTTTTCTCCACATCCACACTGGCATCTGCAGTTTTGAAATTTTGTGATATAGGACATTCTTGCTTGGGTTAGATAATATGTCAGGGTGATTTTAATTTGCATTTCTCTAATAATTAGGGATGATGAGCATTTTTTTCATATGTTTGCTAGCCATTTGTCTGTCTCCTTTAGAAAATGTTCTGTTCATCTCTCTTCCCCATTGATGTATGGGATTGTTGGATTTTTTTCACGTGGATTAATTTAAGTTCTCTATAGATCCTAGTTATTAAGCTTTTACCTGATTCAAAATATGCAAATATCCTTTCCCATTGGGTAGGTTGTCTATTAGCTTTGGTTGTTGTCTTCTTAGATGTACAGAGCTTTTTGGTTTAATTAAATCTCATTTGTTTATTTTCATTGTTGTTGCAAATATCATGCCAGTCTTCTCCATAAAATCTTTCCCCAGACTGATTTCTTCCAGTGTTTTTCCTATGATTCCTTTAAGTATTTTTTATCACTTCATGCCTGAAATTTGAGTCCTTTATCCATCTTGAATCAATTTTTGTGAGTGGAGAAAGATGAGGGTCCAGTTTCAGTCTTTTACATATGGATATCGAGTTCTCCCAGCACCATTTAATAAAAAGGGAGTCTTTCCCGCAGTATGTGTTCTTCTTTGGCTTATTCAAAATTAGAAAGTTGTAAGTTTATGGTTTCATTCCCTGGTTTTCTATTTGATTCCAATTGTGTATGTCTCTATTTTTGTGCCAGTTCCATGCTGTCTTGACCACTATGGCCTGGTAGTACAGCCTAAAGTCTGGTATGGTGATGGCCCCAGCTTTGTTTTTATTACTAAGAACTGCCTTAGCTATACAGGTTCTTTTTTGTTTCCATACAAAATGCAGAATCATTTTTTTCCCAAGTCTTGAAAATATGATGTTGATATTTTAATACAAATAGCATTGAATTGGTAGGTTGCTTTGGAAAGTATAGAAATTTTAACAAAGTTGATTTTTCCTAGTCATGAGCATGGTATGTTCTTCCGTTTGTTAATATTCTCTTCTATTTCCTTTCTTAATTTTTTTTTTTAATTTTATTCATAAAGGTCCATCACCTCTTTTGTTAGGTATATTCCTTGATATCTCATTTTCTTTGGCACTATGGTGAAGGGAGTTCTATCCGTAATTAGCCTCTCATCTTGGCTGTTATTGGTGTATACAAAAGCAACTGAATTGTGGACATTTATTTTAAATCTTGAGACATTCCTGTACTTTTTGATGACTTCCAGGAGTCTCGTGGGTGAGTCTTTGTGGTTCTCTAAATATAAAATCATATCATCAGCAAAGAGGGAGAGTTTGACCTCGTCTGTTCCCATTTGGATGTCCTTTGTCACTGTATCTTGCCTAATTGTATTGGCTAGAACTTACAGCACTATGTTGCATAGTAATGGTGACAGAGGACAATCTTGTATGGTTCCAGTTCTATGTGAAAAAGCTTTCAGTTTAATTCCATTCAGTAAAATATTAGCTGTGGATTTGTCATAGATAGCTTCAATCAGTTTAAGAAATATGCCGCCTATGCCTAAATTCTTCATTGTTCTGATTGGAAAAGGATGCTGGATTTTATCAAATGCATTTTCTGTATCTATTGAGAGGAGCATTTGGGCTTTTTTTTTTTTTTTTTTTTTTTTACTTCTATTCATATGGTGAATAACACTGATGGATTCTCATATGTTAAACCAGCCTTGCATCACTGGGATGAAACCTACTTGATCAAACTGTATGACTTTTTTTATGATAAGCTGTAATCTATTGGCTAGGATTTTGTTGAGAATTTTTGCATCAATATTTATTAGTGAAATTGGTCTGAAGTTTTCCTTTTTAGTTGGATCTTTTCCTGGTTTTGGTATCAGGATGATGTTTGCTTTGTAAAACGTGATGGGGAAGATTCCTTCTTCCTTAATTTTTTTGAATAATTTCTGCAATATGGGAATAAGCTGTCCTTTGAAGGTTTAATAGAATTTTGGTGGTAAACCATCCAGACTAGAGTATTTTTGTTGTTGTTGTTGTTGGGAGATTTTGAATTGTTTCTTTGATCTCAGTGCTTGAAATTTGTCTGTTAAGATCTATTTCTTCAGGGCTAAGTCTAGGGGGAGGGTGTGATTGCAAATACTGATCCATTTCCTTGACATTGGCAAATTTCTGCGCATAGAGTTTCTGGTAGTATTCAAAAATAATAATTTATATCTCTGTGGCATCTGTTCTCATTTCCCCTTTATCATTTCTGATTGAGGTTACTAGAGATTTTACTTTTTCACTTCTATAATAGTCAAGCAAAATTTTTATCTATTTTATTTATTTTAAAAAGAAAAACAACTCCTTGTTTCATTGATTTTCTGAATGATTCTTTTCAATTTCAAATAATTTCTAAATTAATTGAATTAATCAGTTTTTAATGACATTAATCTCTGATTTAGTATTGGATATTTATTTTATTCTGCTGGGTTTAGACATAGATTGTTCTTCTTTTTCCGATTCAATAAGTTGGCATGTGAGTTTGTTGATGTGCTCTCTTTCTGTTTTTTGAATGTAGACTTCTAAAGTGATAAATTTTCCTCTCAGAACTGCTTTTGCTGTATCCCACAAGTTTTGGTAGCTTGTGTCTTCATTGTTTTTATGCTCAAGAAAGTTAATGATTTCCTTTTTTATTTCTTCCTGCACCCAACTGTCATTGAGCATAAGGTTGTTTAATTTTCATGTGCTTGTGTGAGGTTGAACATTTTTGTTGGAGTTGAGTTCCATCATTAGTGCCTTGTAGTTTGAGAAGATGCAAGGTAAAATTTGAATTATTTTGATTCTGTTGAGGTTTGTTTTGTGTCCTAGGATATGGTCAAATTTTCAGAACGTTCCATGGGATGATGAGAATAATGTATATTCTTTTTCTTTGGAATGGAGTGTTCTATATATGTCTATCAAGCACAGTTGTTCTATGGTCTCATTTAAATCTCTTATGTTTTTGCTTAATTTCACATTAGAGAATCTGTCCAGCTCAGTAAGATGAGTGTTAGAGTCCTCTGTTATCATGGTGTTGTAGAATATCATATTGCTCAGACTGTGTAAGTTCTGTTTCAAGAATCTTGGAGCATTTAAATTGGGTGCATAAACACTTTGAATTGAAATGTCTTTTTGGTGTATTTTTCCCTTGGCCAATATGAAGTACTCATGATTGTCTTTTTTGACTTTAGTTGATTTTAATCCCCACGTGTCTGAAAATAAGATTGCAACACTTCTTTTCTTCTGAATTCCATTTGACTAAAAAATTAACTTCTAGCCCTTAACTATGAGTTTTAATTTGTCTTTTGACATGAGGTATGTTTCCTGCAGACATAAAATAGATGGCTTGTGTTTTTTTAATCCAATCATGCAATCTATACCTCTTCAGTGGGGAATCCAAGCCATTGACATTTATTGAGATAACTGGTAAGTGTGGTAGCGTTCTAGTCATCTTATTTTGTGAAAGTCCATTGCTTAGTTTTGTCTTTCAATCATTGTGAAAGCTAGATTCTGTCCTTTAATTTCTAGGTGTTTGCTGAAGGTCCATTTTGATGGACAGTGTGTAGAATAAGTTGAATTTTTTCTGTACAGCTGCTCTTATTGTAGCAATTTTTTAAAATATTTAATTATCAGTGAAAAATTTGATTTCTCCATCAATTTTAAATCTTACCTTAGTAGTATATATTAATGGTATAATTCTGAGTTGGAAATTGTTCTGTTTAAGTAGACTAAAGGTGGATGATCCTTTTCTTCTGGCTTGTAAAGTTTCACTAGAGAAATTTGTGGTCACCCTGATGGATTTACCCTTGTAGGTAAGTTGGTGCTTACTCCTGGCAGCTTCCAAAATCTTTTCTTTTGTCTTGACTTTAGACAGACTCATCACAATGTGTCTTGGATATGCTATATTTGAGTTGAGGCAACAAGAGGTCCCATAACCCTCTGAAAGGAGTGTGTCAGAATCTTTGGTGATGTTTGGGAAATATTCATTTGTAATATCCTCTAGAATGGCTTCCCTTCCTCTGGGGCATTCTTTTTCCCCTTCTGGGATACCTATAACTCATATGTTTGAATGTTTTATAAAATCCCATAATTCCTTCAGTGAACCTTCTGCTTTCTTTTTCTTCTTTTCTTCCTCTTTAACTCTCTGAGTTATCTCAAGAGCTTTACCCTCTCCCTTTGAGATTCTTTCTTCTGCATGATCTAATCTGTTGATGATACTTTCTATTGCATCCTTAACTTCCCTAATTGATTGCTTCAGTTCATTCAGCTCTATTATATCCTTCACATAGTTCATATCTTATTTGATTCTGGTTTTTAATTTCCTTTTGGTTATTTTACTCTTTCTCAGCAATTTTCTTCATTGTTTTCATCATCTGTATTTTAAATTTCCTTATGTCATTTCTAACATTTCTTTATAAGTGGAATCCTCTGCATTAGCTACCTCACAGGCCTTTGAAGGAGTTACTCTGCAGTGGTATTTCAGAGATTTCAATTATTAACATTTATAAGCCAACCCGAATGCTCCACTATTTACAAGGGAGACCCTAACAGACATGAGCAATTTGATATCTTACAGCACCATAATAGTCAGAAATTTTAACACCCCTTTGGCAGTATTAGATAGATCCTCCAATAAGAAACTAGGCAATGAAATTTTCAACTTAAACTTCATACCACAATTGAATTTAAATAGAACATTTCATCTTAACAAAACTGAATACACTTTTTTTCTCATCAGCCCATGGAACATCCTCCAAAATTGATTACATCTTAGGTCACAAGGCTAACCTCAGAAAAATTAAAAGAATAAAAATTATTCCTTGTATTTTCTCAGATCATCATGAAATAAAAGCTAAACTCACCAATAAAAGGAATGTACATACTCATAAAAAGACATGGAAACTAAATAACCTTATTCTGAAAGATAGCTGTGTCATAGATGACATTAAGAAGGAAATAACCAAATTTTTAGAACAAAATGATAATGAAGACATGAATTATCAGAACCTCTGGAATAAAGCAAAGGCATTCCTAAGAGAGAAATTTATAGAAGTCAACAACTCAATGGGACATATTAAATGGAAAAGGAAGAACATTCTAACCCCAAGCCAAGAAAAAGTAAAGGAATAACCAAAATTAGAGAAAATTTAAATAAAATTAAAAACAAAGAATTATTCCAAAGATCAATGAATCAAAGGGTTGTTTTGAAAAATTTAACAAAATCAATAAACCTTTGGCTAGCCTAACAAAAATAGAAAATTAAAATCCCTAACGTCATCAATCAGAAATGACAAAGGTGATATAACAACAGAAACCTCACAAATTCAAATAATTCTGCACGAATACTACAAAAACTCTATTCTCAGAAAAATGAAAATCTGAAAGAAATTGACAAATACTTAGAAGCACACCACCTCCCTAGACTTAGCCAGAAAGAATTGGAAATGTTGAACAGACTTATATCAAGTACTGAAATAGTGTCAACTGTCTGAAATCTGTAAAAAGACAAGAGTCCAGGACAAGATGGCTTTACATCACAATTCTACCAAACCGTTAAAGAGGAACTAGTAACTATATTAAATTACCTTTTACAAAGCATAGGAACAGAAGGAACACTTCCAAACACATTCTTTGAAGCAAATATCACCCTGAACCCCAAAGCAGCAAAAGACACAAGAAAACAAAAAATAAAACAAAAAATAGACCAATATCTTTAATGAATATAGATTCAAAAATATCTAATAAGATCCTAGCAAACAGGTCCATCCATGTAAACATGAAAGAGGTAAAGTCTCCATTTTTCTTTAAGGCTGCATAATATTCCATGGTGTACATACACCACAATTTATTAATTCATTTGTGCATCTCTGGGCACTTGGGCTTTTTCCATGACTTAGCAATTATGAATAGGGCTGCAATAAACATTCTGGTACAAACAGTGATGAATTCTATTCCCTTTACAGTAGTGCAAAAAATGAAATATCTGGGAGTGTGCCTCACAAAGGATGTGAAAGACCTCTATAAGGAGAACTATGAAACTCAGAGAAAAGAAATAACGAAAGATGTCAACAAATGGAAAAACATACCATGCTCATGGCTGGGAAGAATCAACATTGTTAAAATGTCCATACTACCCAAAGCAAACTACAGATTTAATGTAATCCCTATTAAAGCACCATTGGCATACTTTAAAGATCTTGAAAAAAGTAGTACTTCATTTTATATGGAATCAGACAAAAACCTAAAATAGCAAATACCTTACTCAGAAATAAGAACAAATCAGGAGGCATAACATTACTAGACTTAAGGCTATACTATAAATCTATAGTGATCAAAACAGCATGTTACTGGCACAAAAACAGAGCAGTAGATTTATGGAGCAGAGTAGAGAACTAAGAGATGAACTCAGATACTTATCACCATTTAATCTTCGAAAAGCCTATCAAAAAGAGTCAGTGGGGGAAATACTCCTTATTTAACAAATGGTGCTTGGTGAATTTGCTAGTGACCTGTAGAAGACTGAAACTCGACCCACACCTTTCACCATTAACAAAAATTGATTCTCGCTGGATAAAAAAATTTAAATTTAAGACATAAAACTATAAAAATACTAGATGAGAGTGTAGGGAAAACACTTGAAGAAATTGGGCTGGGAGAATATTTTTTCAAGTGGACCCCCGGCAATTGAACCAACACCAAAAATATATTACTGGGATCTGATCAAACTAAAAAGCTTCTGCATTGTCAAGAATACATTAAAGAAATTAAGAAGACAGCCCTCATAATGAGAGTAGATTTTTGTTTATGCTTCTGACAAAGGTCTGACCACTAGAATCTACAGAGAACTCAAACTAATCAATGAGAAAAAAATAAATAACCCCGTTTCTATGTTGGAAAGAGACTTGAAAAGAAACTTTTCTGATGAACACAGGCACATGGCCTACAAACACATGAAAAAATGGTCATCATCCTTAATCATTAGAGCAATGCAAATCAAAACCATGTTGAAATATCATCTACTCCAGTAAGATTAGCCCACATCCCAAAATCCAGAAAGTACAGATTTTGGCATGGATGCAGAGAGAAACAAACGCTTCTACACTGCTGGTGGGAATGCAAGTTAATACAACTTTTTTGGAAGGAAGTTTGGAGAACACTCAAGGAACTAAAAGTAGACCTACTGTTCGATCCTGCAATTTCTCTACTAGATATATACCCAGATGATCAAAAATTATTTTACAACAAAGACATTTGCACCAGAATGTTTATTGCAGCCCAATTCATAATAGACAAAATATGAAAACAGCCTAAGTGCCCATTGACCCATGAATGTATTAACAAATTGTAGTATATGTACACCATGAAATACTATGCAGCCACAAAAAATATGGAGACTTCACATCTTTTATGTTCACCTGGATGGAGATGGAACATATTATTCTTAGTAAAGTATCTAAAGAATGGGAAAAAAGTATCCAATGTATTCAACACTACTATGAAATCAATATATAACCACCTACACACTCATATGGATGGCAAAACATAACTATAGTTCAGAAAGTATAAGTGAAGAGGACATAGAAGGGAGGGAAGGGGGAATATGTGAGGGGGGAGGTTATTTGGGGGGATGTCACCTAATGTGCATGATGGAATGGTACATTTCAAAACTATTAAGAAATGAGTATAATTGTAATGAATGTGTTACTTAGTTGAATGTAAGCATTTAACTTTGTATATCGAAGCCGTACCCTGAACCCCATAAATGCATCAATTTACAAAGTTATGATTTAATAAAAAATAATTAAAAAATTCATTAGTGAAATTGGTCTGTGGTTCTCCTTTCTATTGGTGGCCTTTCCTGGTTTTGGAATAAAAGTGATGTTTACTTCATAGAATGTATTGGGGAAGGATGCTTCCTTCTCAGTGTATTGGAATAGGTTCTTCAATATAAGTATAAGCCCATCTTTGAAGGTGTGATTGAATTCTGATGTGAAGCCTACTGGTCCTGGGATATGTTTGTTAGATGCTTTTTTATTGTTTCTGCAAACTTGGTACTTGATATTGGTCTCTTCAGGAGATCTATTTCTTCCTGGTTAAGTCTAGGGAGATGGTGTGCTTTCAGGTATTGCTCCATTTCCTCCGTGTTGTCAGATTTCTGGGAATTGAGTTGTAACAGGCAGAAATAATCTCCTGTATATCTGTGGTATCAATTGTAATTTTCCTCTTTTATTTGTGATTTAGGCTATTAAAGATTTAATTTTCAATTTCTTGTTAATCTGGCCAGTGGTTTACCAATATCATTTATCATATTGAAGAACCAAATTTTTGTTTCATTAATTTTCTGAATGATTATGTTTTCAATTTCATTCATTTTTTTTTATTTTATTTATTTCTGATTTAAGTTTGGTTATTTATTTCCTGTTGGTAGGTTTTGGGTTGAATTGCTCTTCTTTTTTAATTTCTTTCAGATGATTCATTAGAATGTAGATTGGTCTCTTTTTGTTTTATAGATACAACCACATAATGCAATAAATTTCTCTCTTAGGATTGCTTTTGCAGGGTATTGCAGATTTTGGTAGCTTGTGTCTTCATTGCTATTATGTTCAAGAAAGTTAATGATTTCCTCTTTTAACTCTTCCTTGACCTAACTGTCATTTAATGTAAGGTTGATTTATTTCATGCCTTTGGGTGTGGATGAAAATTTTTGACTGGAGTTGAGTTCCAATTTACTGCCTTGTGGATTGAGAAGATACGATATATATTTTCAATTCATTTGATTTTGTTGAGATTATATTTGTGTGCTAGGATATGATCTATTTTGGAGAATGTTTCATGGGCTGAAGAAAAGCGTGTTTATTTCTTAGCTTTGGGATGGTGTGCTCTGTATATGTTTATTAAGCACAGTTGTTGTAGTGTTGTTGTTATTTCCCTCATATCTTTGTTTAGTTTCTGTTTAGAGGATCTGTCCAGCTCTCTAAGAAGAGTATTAACATCCAATACTATTATAGTGCTTTAGAATATCATATTACTCAGACAAATTGAGGTCTGTTAAATAAATCTGGGAGCATTTAAGTTGAGTACATAAATATTTAGAATTCAAATGTTCTCTTATTGCATTTTTCCCTTGATCAATATGAAATGTCCATCTTTGTCTTTTGTGACTTTAGTTGCTTTAAATGCACTTGTATCTGAAAATGAAATTGCCACACCTCCTTTCTTCTGTTTCATTTCCCTGAAATATTCTTTTCCTTCCCTTTGCTCTGTCTTTCCTTCTATTTCCTTTGTCTTTCAAGGCTAGGTGAGTTTCAGACAGCATAAAGTCGGCTTGTGCTTTTTTATGCAATAGATTAGTCTCTTCCTCTTCAATGGTTAACTGAAACAATTAATATTTATTGAGAGAATTGATAAGTGTGGGAGAGTTATATTCTTCCTTTTTTTAAAAAAATCTATTGTTTAGTTACATCATCATTGTGGAAACTAGGTTTCGTCCTTTCATTTCTGGGTATTTAGTTTAGTGATGGACCATTGTGAAGGTCAGTATGTAGAATAGGTCTAATTATTTCTTGGATACCTGGTCTTGTTGTTGTAAAATTCCTAAATGTTTTTATATTAATAAACAATTTGATTTAGCCATCAATATTAAAGCTTAGCTTAGCAGGATATAGAATTCTGGGATGAAAATTATTTTGTTTAAGAAGATTAAAGTTAGATGACCATTCCCTTCTGGTCTGAAACATTTCATTTGAGAAATCTACTGTCATCCTGATGGATTTTCCTCTGTAAGTTCACACTTTCTTATTCATGGCTGCTTATGGAATGTTTTCCTTAATCTAAAGTTTGTACAGATTCATGACAATGTGTGCTAGAGAAGCTCTGTTTGAATTGAGATGATCATGAGTTCTATATCTATTTGAAAGGAGTTTGTCAGAATCTTTGGTGATGATTTTGAAATTTTCATTTATGATGTCCTCTAGTAGGGCATCCATTCTTCTGGGGGCATTCTTTTTCCCCTTCTAGGATATGTGAAACTCACATGTTTGAATGTTTCATGTCCCATGATATTCTCAGGGAGTATTCTACTTTCTCTCTTTCATTCTGTTTCTTTAACATGAGTTAGCTTAAGAGCATTATCCTCTACCTCTGAGTTTCTTTCTTTTGCCAGGTCTAATCTGTTATTGATATTTTCTACTGCATCTTCAAGTTCCTTGATTCACTGCTTCATTTCTTTAAGCTCCACTACATCTGTTCTATATACTTTACATCATTCATCACTTATTTGATTATGTCTTTGGATTTCCTTTTGGTGATTCTCCAATTTCTCAGTAATATTCTTCATTGTTTTTATCACCCATATTTTATTTTTTATTAAGTCATTTGTACATAAATAATGAATATACTTATGCCATTATGAGATTCAATGTGTTGATTATACAAATTGGAGTGCTTGGAGTGTGCTAATTAGATTTCACTAATTAACATAGTCTTCACCTCATTTTATCCAATTACAGTGTTAAGACATTTGTGTTCTACACCTGATAGATCCAACTTGTACTTGAACTATGCTGCATAGGCGTGGTCCCCTCTCCTTCCCTCCTTCATCCTAGGCTATAGTTGTGATTAATTTTTCATATGAAAGTGTGAGTAATTATAAATTGGTTTCATAGTAGTACTGAGTACACTGGATATTTTTTTTCCATTTCTGAGATACTGTTCTAAGAAGAATATTTTCCAGCTCCATCCATGTAAACATAAAAGAGGTAAAGCCTCCATTTTTTTAATGCTGCATAGTATTCCATGGTATATATATACTATAATTTATTAATCCATTCATGGGTTGATGAGCAATTGGGTTTCTTCCATGACTTGGCAATTATGACTACCCATATTTTAAATTCCCTTTCTATCATTTCTAACATTTATTTATATGTGTAATCTTCTTCAGTACTTACCTCTTGATCCTTTGGAGGGTGCTCTGTTCTTATTTTTCATCTTTCCAGGATATTTCTGCCATTTCTTCCTCAGGATTGTTTTCTCTTTGTTTGTGAACTTGCTCTACTTGTTCCTTTAATTTACTTCTCCTGTTTAAGTTACCTTGTCTCTGATGTTATGTGTTGAAGTATCCTTTTGGTATAGAACCAAAAGGAAGAGAAGAGCCAAGAGCAAAAAGGGAGAAAAAGATAGAAAAAGGGAAAAGACAAAGAAAAAGGTGGTTAAAAGGAAAGCTCAACAAAAATATGAATAGAAAGAAAGATACAGGAGTAATAGTGATGTTGAGAAGGGTACTTTGAACTGTACTCACAAATCCCCAACTCTGAGCATCTGCATTGGGTACATCCCTCAAGATCAGGAACCCCTTACCAGCTTGAGATGAATCAAGACCACACCTCCACCAAATAGAGAAGAAAAACAAAACCAAAACCCAGCAGTTTTATATGTGGGGACCTTCTACTAATGTTCTTCCAAAGGACAAAGCTAGAAGAAACCACTTATACCAGGGGTTCAAGTTCTCTTTAAGCCAGATCAATGTTGTGGCACCACAGCTCAGGCCTTAGAGTGAGGCTATGTTCCATAAATGGAGTACAGATTGACGAGAATAAAACAGATGAGAAAGAAAAGTCATAACTATAATATTTAGAGTATTTAAAATAAAATTATATAAGGTGTAGAAAAGGTTGTATATCTTAGTTATATTTGAGAAATTTATGTGATAAAGATAAAAAAGTAGAAAAAAATAATTTCAGAAAGAGAGATACAAGGAGAAAAATGGAAAGAAAAGAATAAATAAAAGAGATATAAAAACCATAGAAAAATTTGAGTCCTTGTCTTTGAAGAAAGTAAAAATGAAAAAGTGAAAAGACTATGAAACAAAGCAAAACAAAAAATCTTCAGGAATAAGATTTTTGGAAATAAAAATAACAATAGCAGAAAAACTAGTAAAAAATGGAGGCCTTGCTATTAAAGAAGGAAACAATGGAATATCATAATTTCATTAAAAAAAAAAAAGAAAAATCTAGGAAAAAAAGTTTAATTTTTTTTAAAGAAAAAATAAATATATAGTCATATATGACCTGGACAGCAGGTATTGTTCTGGGATATGTAATGCTAATCACAACACAGATGCAGCTATATAAAATGGAGGCTGGATGCCTCTGTCTTTCTGAACAGACTTGCCCCATATTTCTGATTTCTTTGTCTACGGTCCCTGCATGATTGAGAGCCTGTGTCTCTCATCAGCCTGCTTAGTAGACATAGCTCAGCCTTTATAAATCGTGTCCCTTGACCATGCAGTGGCTTTTCCAGGAAAGTGATTATTGCTTAAATCTCCTCACTGGTGGCTTCCCAGCTTTTTATGCACTCCATAACCACCCTCAGACTAGGATCCTAAGCAATGAACATACAAAGCAGCTTTCCCACAATGGTTGAGTCTGTCTGTAGCTAAACAAAGAGAAATCTACTCTGTCTAGTGGCTCTGTCCCAGCCTTGGGAGGCTTTTCAATATTACTCACTCACTTACCTTACTTGTCCAAGTTCTCCCTAGGTAACTTAACCAAGTACCCAGGTCCCAAAAATAAATAAATAAATAAAATGGCCTGCAGAGCAGGCCTTTATGTGTGAAAACTGCCAAACTGGCTGGCCTCTGCCAGCATGCAAGTATTCACCCTCTGCAAATTCTCCACGTTTCTGATCTCGTTTTGCCTCCTGAAGTCTACTATTGCCCCCCTGAGCCATAAAAGTGATGTTTCTGGGCAGCACCTCCATCTAGAGGAGGCTGGAGTCCTTTCTCCCCCATTTCACCACACAGTTACAAATAAGCTATTTGTAGTCCATCATCTTGCTCCACCCACAAATTTCAGGTTTATACTTATTGTCACAAAGCAAAAAAAAGTAGTTAAAAGTTACTTATCAGAAATAAGAACTAAAAAGTCAGAACATGGAAAATGTCAGACAGAATGTCCCAACTTGCTTTACAAAACTGCAGACCTTGGGTAAGACCTCCGCCTTTAGCATCAAGAGACCTTTGAAATCTAGAGAATCTTTATCATAAACATTAAGCCTGGTATTGCAACATTTTACATATACATTCTCTCTTGGAAGAAAATTTTCTGATCTCCTGCATGTACACAACTCAAATGCCATTTTTCTGACTCGTTAGGCCTCTCAAGCAGAAAGCTGAACCTATGCCATAAGGTCAGGGAACAATTTTCCCTACAAAAATTGAAGGAGTCACTCAGAGAACTTAAAGATTCAGTGTTAAGTATCAATAATATCTTATACCATGTGGAAGAAAGAATCTCAGAACTAAATTATGAGGCTCTTGGGCTAACCCAGAAATTAAAAGAGGCAGAGAAGAAGAGAGTAAAAGAGAGAAAAGTAGAGAAATATATCATAGAATTTTGGGACTTCAAAAAGCATTCAAACAGGGTGGCGCCTGTGGCTCAAAGGAGTAGGGCGCCATTCCCATATGCCAAAGGTGGTGGGTTAAAACCCACCCCCAGCCAAAAAAAAAAAAAAAAAAAAAAAAAAAAAAAAAAAAAAAAAAATTCAAACATATGAATTCTAGGTATTCCTGAATTAAAATAAGAATGACACATACAAAAAAACAGAAGCCCTAAAAGAGGTTATCATAACTAAAATATTCCCAAGCATCACCAAAGATTCTGATATACTCTTTTTAGATGGATATCAAACCATGGTTTATCTGAATACAAACAGAGCCTTTCTAAGACACATTGAAATGAACCTGGCAAAGATTAAGATGAAAGAGAAAATTCTGCAATCAGCCAGAAGTGAAAGTTAATTGAACTAGAGGGACACATCTTTTAGGGTGACAGGAGACTTTCAGCTGAAACTCTTCAATCCACAAGAGGTTAGTTATCTACCTTTAACCATCTTAAACAAAAACAAATTTCAGTCCAGGATGCTGTATACTGTAAATTAATTTTAAAATTTGACAGAGAACCCAAATACTTTACTGACATGCTAACAGTGAGGAAATTTGTCACATCCAAACCAGCTTTTCAGGAAAGTACTCAGACCCATTCTTTACACTGACTATGAATCACAATAGACCACCAACAAAGTAGACACCCAGAAACTAAGAAAAAAACCTAGCTTCCACATTGGTTCAAGGGATAAAACTCAGCAATGGACTTTTACAAAATAAGATGGATAGAACTACACCAACATTAACAATTTTCTGTATAAATGTGAATGCCTTGAAATCCCCACTGAAGAAGTGAGGCTGGATAAATGGTTAGAAGACACAAGACAACAACATACAGCTTCAGGAAACAGTTCTAGCCTCAAAGGACAAAACAAAACTCAGTTTAAAGGATTCAAGAATAATACTTCAGGCAGATGGCAATCAGAAGAAAGGTGTGGTCACAATTTCATTTTCAGATACAAGTAGATTTAAAGCAACTAAAATCACAAAAGATAAAGATGGATACTTTATACTGGTCAAGTACAACAAGAGGACATTTCAATTCTAAATATATATCCACCCACTGATTTGATTTCAGACTTAGGAAATGAACCCTAACTGGTGTGAACAATATGGTATCCTACAATACCATAGTAGCAGGTAGTTTTAACATGCTTCTGACAGGACTGGATAGATCTAAACAGAAAATGAGCAACAACAAAAAAAGGCCAGATTAAATGCCACCCTAGAACAATTGGGATCAATGGATATATACAGAACATACAACCCCAAAGCAAATGAGTATTCATTCTTCTCATCAGTCCATGGACCATACTTCAAAATTGATTATATCCCAGGACATATATAAAACCTCAATAAAATAAAATAATTGAAATTATATACACTATCTTTTCAGACCATAAGGAGCAATAAAGTTGGAACTCAACTCCAACAAAAGCCTTCATCCCTACACAAAGTTATGAAAATGAAATGAACTTATGCTGAATGACTGCTGAATTAAGGAGGAAATAAAAAAGGAAATAATTATATTTTTCTAACATAACCACAATGAAGCAAAAAACCAAGAAAACCTTTGGGATGCTGCAAAAGCACTCCTATTAGGAAAATTTATCCCATTAGATGCCTACATTCAAATAATAAAGTAAATGTACATCAACAACCTAATCAATCATCTCAAGGAAATGGAAAAGAAAGAGCAATTCAATCCAAAACCCCAAAGAAGAAAAAGAATGCCCAAAATTCAATCAGAAATAAACAAAATTTAAATAAAAACTATCATTCAGAAAATTAACAAAACAAAATGATGGTTGTTCAAATGGATAAACAAAATTGATTAGAAATTAATTAGAAACATAAAAATAGGATCTCTAATGACCTCAATCAGAAACAAAAAAAGGGGAAATAATAGCAGAAACTGCATAGGGAGTCAAAAGATCACCTTTGCTTACTACAAAAACTCTATACCCAGAAATTTGACAATGCAGTGGAAATGGACCAATATCTAAAATCATACAACCTCTTTAGACTGAACCACAAAGAAATAGATCTCTTGAAAAGACCAATATAGAGGACCAAATTTCAAGAAATTTAATAAAATTGCTCTCAACAATGAAAAAGTGCTGGACGAGATGGCTTCAAATCAGAATTCTATCAAACTTCAAAGAAGAGCTCGTATCTATACTGCAGAACATATTTCACAACATATAGAAGGAAGGAACCTTTCATAACATGTTCTATGCAGGAAAATTCACCCTGATTTCAAAATCAGAAAAGGAGTTAACTAAACAGGAGAACTACAGACCAATGTCTCTAATGAATATCAATGCAAAAATACTTTATAAAATATTAGCAAATAGGATACAGATACACATTTTAAAAATATACATCACAGTAAGTATGCTTTATTGCAGAGATGCAAGGCTGCTTTAACATACACAGATCCATAAATATAATACACCACATAAATATTAATAGAATAAAAAACACAGATAATATGATCCTTTTAGTGGATGTAGAAAAGGATTAGATAAAATAGTCAGTATTCCGTTCTGACAAGAACACTTAATAAAATAGGCATGGATGGCAGATTTCTGAAATGTATAGAAGCCATTTATGACATACCCACAGACAATACAACATTGAATGGAATAAAACGTAATGTATTCCCTTTTAGATCTGTAATCAGAAAATGATGTTGACTGTTCCAATTATTATTCAATATAGTTCTGGAAGTTCTAGCCATTTCAAGCAGCAAAAGAAGGATATTAAGGGCATTCAAACGGGGTCAAATTCTCACTCTTCACTGATAATAAGATCTTATGCTTAGAAAACCAAACATAATCAACCAAAAGACTCCTGAAAGTGATCAATAAATACACTAATTGTTCATGTTATAAAATTAATGTTCACAAATGAGTATTCTTAGTGTCCACAAATAAAGTCAAGTTGAGAAGACAGTCAAGGGCATAGTACCCTTTGTGATAGCTTCACCAAAAATGAAATACCGGCTTCTGAATATATCTAACAAAGAGGGTGAAGTATTTCTAAAACATGAATTATGAAACCCTAAGGAAAAAAAAAATAGCAGAAGACAACAAATGGAAGACTATATCATGCCCTTGGCTGGAAGAAACAATATATTTGAAATGTCCATACTACTAAAAGAGACTTGCAGATTTATTATAATCTCCATTATAAAGTACCAATGCCATTCTTTGAAGAACTAAGAAAAAATAGTTCTTTATGTTGCATGGAACCAGAACAAAACTCATATAGCCAAGGCAATTCTTAATATTGAAAACAAATCAACAGACATCAGTCTACCAGGCTTTAGGTTACATTGCAAGTCCATAGTGATCAAACCAACATAATATTGGCACAAAAACAGAGACACAACCACATGGAACCGATTAGAAAACCTAGAGACAGAACCAGCCTCGTCACCATCTGATCTTTGATAAGCCGAATGAAAGTATACACTGGCGGAAAGGAATCCCTATTGAATAAATGGTACTGTGAAAACTGGTTAATCCCATGTAAAAGACTGAAAATTGACCCACTCCTTTCACTACTTACAAAAATTGAGTCACAATGCACGTAATATTTAAATCTAATATATAAAATGATTAAAATCCTGGAAGAAAGCATAGGAAAAACTCTTGATGATATCTGCCTGAGGAAAGATTTATGAGGAAAATCCCATTGGTCATTGTAACAACAGCAAATGTAAATAAATGGGACTTAATTAAGCTGAAAAGCTGTATAGCTAAGGGCACACCAATTAAAGCAAATGGGCAACCTTCAGAATGGGAAAAAAATATTTGCATATTAAAAATCTGACCAAGGGTTGATAACTAAAATCTACAGAGAAAAACTGATCAACCAGAAAAAAGCAATCAGTCCCATTTATAAGTGGCCAAGAGATATGAAAAGCTCTTCTCTGAAGAAAAAAGACAAGTGGCCAATAAACACATGAAAAAATGCTCACCGTCCCTACTCATCAGAAAAATGCAAATCAAACTGACCTTAAGATATGACCTAAACCCAGTGAGAATAGACTACATCCCCATGTCTAAAAGCTGAAGATTCTGGAATGGATATGGAGAGAGGGAAACACTTATACACTGTTGGTGGGATTGCAACCTAATGCAGCCTTTTAGTAAAAAAAAAAAAAAAAAAAAAAAAAAAAAGTACAACTATGAAAGAGATAAAAAGTAGACCTTTATTTTATCCAATAATCCCATTACTAGTTATCTATCGAAAAAAAATATTTTGCTATAAGAATATTTGCACTCAAATGTTTTTAGAAGCTCAATTCATAATTGCAAAGATGTGGAAACAATCCAATTGTTCATCAACCCAACAATGGATTATAAAAGTGTTGTGCATGCATACCATGGATCACTATTTAGAAATAAATAATTAAGGAGGCTTTACATATTTTGTATTAACCTGGATAGAATTAGAGAACATTTTATTTCATAAAGTTTCAAAGAATGAAAAAACAAGCATTTTATGTAATCAATGCCAATATGAAACTAGTAGATGAACAATTACAAGCCCACTGGATATAAGAACACTATTAAACTCAGGAGAAGGGGAGGAGGTTTGTTAAGCTCTCACCTAATAAGTACCATACAGGTGTATATGGCACACCTTGTGGGTGAAGAGCTCAACTATAACACAAACTTTATCTAACAAATACAATTAATATAACCTAATTGTATGTACCCTCATATTAATATAAAATTAAAAATTACAAATATATAAAACTGCATATGTATTCTAACACTTATGAAAAGTATGCTCAAACTGTTGATTTTCCATTTGTGACTATCATTTATTAATTTGAAATTTTCCATCATAGGGAAGAAAGTTAATGGGAAGAGGAACTAGACAAGCTTGAGAAGAAGCTGTAATGGGTGCTAGAAATGATTTTGTGTACTAGTAAAGCACATGCTCTGTATAGACTCCTCAGCAAGATGATATGAAGGCATGACTCAGTCTGTTTGCCTCCTTCTCCTATTCTTTTTAGCCATATCTATTCTCTTCATGTTCCACTTGATAGCTTTTCAGAAATTATTTGTAAGGAGATGTTACCTGGATGTAATGCAGCAAAGGATAAAAGGATATACATATATACAATGAGATTTGGCCTGGATTCTGAAAATTTCTAAAGATGTCCTTGAGCCTCAAAGGAAAAAAAAAACAAAAACATTGTTCTTTCAGTCACCAATTTCAATCTTTAACAACCTTCAAAAACAGGCTGAAAGAAGACCATTCTCCAAATTAAACGTGAAGCTTTCTTATGACCTTCTCTGCTATTCTCACCCTCTGTGTTACCCTTATCTACTTTATTTTTTTCAAAACCATGTATTACCTTATATTTAACTTGTTTATTATTCATATGTCACAATAGATATATAAGATAAATGAGGTAGAAATTTTGATCAGTTTTCTTTATTGATGTCTTCCCAATGACTGCAAGAGTACATGGCAAATAAATATACCTCAAACTATATATTAAATTAATAAATAAATGCTATTACATCATCATTAGATGAGGAAATTTTGGCCATCTCAGGTATCTCGGGTATTTTCCTTTTCTATGGAAGCATCCTTTATGTCCATAACCACTGAAAAACTAAGCAATAAGTCATCAATGTTCTGCCACTTACTAGGTATGTTACTATGTCTTCCATTAAATTTGAGACAAAATTTATGTTTGGTTTACATTTTCCACGGGGTTCCCAAATTATTTATCTGGTCTTTATTCTCATGATAAAAGCGTTTTGAGGGAATATGCTTAAAAGTGAAAAAAGAAATTGAATTGGAATTCGGGAAATCAAAGTTTAAATGTTTGCCTTCTCACTAATCATTTCTTCCTCACAAGACAATCACCCTTTCCTTAGTGTTTCGATCTGTAATAAGGCCCAGATAACTGGTTTACCTGACATGATGTAGCTAGCTAAATACCTAGAAAGAATTTTAATGGGGTTTTCTGTGCTAAATTCTATATTTAAAAACAACAATTTATGACGAAAATGGACTAAATACACATAGCAGTGATGCTTATTGTCTTTTTATTTTTCAAAATATTAAGGAAATACAAATGTTTTTGTTACATGGATATGTTTTATATTACTTAAGTCAGGTTTATTAGTATGTGAATCACCTAAATGTGTTTATTGTATCAAATATGTAGGTCTTTCCTCCTCACCTTCTACCTTTTTCTGTATTTTTGATTTTTACTTCTCTCTATGTACATATGTGCCCATCAATTAAATCAAAATTATTAGTGTCTATCAGGTGTTTTTTTTTTTTTTTTTTTTCCATTCCTGTATTTTTATATAGGACAATAATCCTCAATTTCGTCCAAATGGACATTACATTTTGTTTGTTTGTTTGTTTTTTACTTTTTATGACCCATGGCTGAGTAGTATTCTTCAGCATATGTGTGTGTATGTGTGTGTGTGTGTGTGTGTGTGTGTGTGTAACATTTTGTTAATACACTCATGAATTGATGGGCACTTGGGTTAAATCGACATATTTGTGACTGTGGATTGTGGTACAATAAACATAAGAATTCAGATGTCCTTTTGATAAAATGACTTCTTTTTCTTTGGGTAGATACACAGTAGGGAGATTCCTGGGTTAATGGTTTATCAATATTTATTCTTACAAGAAATCTCCCTATAGTTTTTCATAGTAATTTGCATTCTAATCAACAGTGAATAAACATTTCTTGCTCTCAGCATTAACATCAGAATCTCTTGTTTTTTGAATTTTTAATAACAAGCATTTTGGCAGGAGTAAGGTGATATCCCACTGTAGTTTTGCTGTTGTTGCTGTTGTTTGTTTGCTATTTTATTTTATTTTATTTTTGTTTGGGATTCATTGTGGATACAAAGAATTAGGTTACACTGATTGCATTTGTCAAATAAAATCCCTCTTATAATTGTGTCTTGCCCCCAAGAGGTGTGCCATACACCATGACACCACAGCCCTTCCCTCCTCCCCAGTCACTCATGCCCCTACCCCAACCCTTGTATTAGCTCATCTGCCTTCATATTAGAATTGAGTACATTAGATTTCTGCTTCTCTATTTGTGTGATGGTTTACTAAGAAGACTAGGTTCCACCTTCATCCAAGTTAATACAGAAGATTTAAAGTCTCCATATTTGTGATGGCTGAATAGTATTCCATGGTATACATATACCCCAGCTTGTTAATCCAATCCTGGGTAGTTGGACATTTGGGTTGTTTTCACATTTTGGTGATTGTGAATTTAGCTGCAAAAAACAGTATATTACAAATATACTTATGATAAAAGGATTTTTTTTTTCCACTTCAAGGTAGATGCCTAGGAATGGGATTGTAGGATCAAATGTGAGGTCTAAGTTGAGTTTTTTCAGGATTCTCCAAGCTTCCTTCCAAAACGTTATATTGGTTTGCAGTCCCACTAGCAGTGTAAAAGTGTTTCCTTCTTTTCACATCCACTCCAGCATCTGCAGCATTGACACCTTGTGATGTGGGCCATTCTCACTGGGGTTAGGTGATATGTCAGGGTAATTTTAATTTATATTTTCTGATGATTATTGATGATGAGACTTTTTTTTCATATGATTGTTAGTCATTTGTATTTCTTCCTTTTTTTTTTTTTTTTTTTTTTTTCTTTTTCCTTTTTATTGTTGGGGAATCATTGAGGGTACAATGAGCCAGATTATACTGCTTGCATTTTCTGGGTGAATTCCCTTTATTAATAGTGTCCCACCCCCAAGACATGTGACACACACCATGGCACCACACACCCCCTTTACCTCTTTCCTTTCCCCCATTTCCCCTCCCTCCACCAAGAACTGGCATCAACTTTCCTCATATCAGAATTGAGTAGATTAGAGTATTGCTTCTCCATTCTTGTGATGCTGTAGTAAGAAGAATATATTTCAACTCCATAAATTAATAAAAAAGATATAAAGTAACCATCATTTTTAGTGTCTGTATAGTGTTTCATGACACACATGTACCTCAGCTTGTTAATCCATTCCTAAATTGGTAGGCATTTCAGCTTTTCCCACAATTTGGCAATTGTAAATTGAGTTGCAATAAACAGTCTAGTGCAAATGTTGCTGTGATAAAATGATTTTTTTTTTTTCTTCATGGTAGATGCCAAGTAATGGGATTGCAGGATTAAATAGGAGATCTAGTTTGAGTTCTTTGAAGATTCTCCATACTTCTTTCCAAAATGTTTGTATTAGTTTGCAGTCCCATCAGCAGTGTAAAAGTGTTCCCCTCTCTCCACTACCATGCCAGCATATGCAGTTTTAAGACTTGGTAAAGGGGGCTATTCTTCATTGAGTTAGGTAATATCTCAGGTTGTTTTGATTTACATTTCTCTGATAATAATGGAGGATGAGTACGTTTTCATAAGTTTGTTAGCCATTCATCTTATTGGGTTCTATTCAACTCAATTGCCCATTAATATAAATGATTGTTGGATTTTTTTATGCTTAATTTGAATTCTCTGTAGATTAAATATATTTTCCCTTTCTGATGGCTGTCTATTGGCTTTGGTTGTTGCCTCCTTACCTGTAAAGAAGCAATTCAGTTTAATTAAGTCCCATTTGTTTATTTTTGTTGTTGTTGCAATTTCCACTGGAGTCTTCTTTATAATGTCTTTCCTCAGTCCAATAACTTCAACTATTTTCCCCATACATTCTTTGAGGATTTTTATTGATTTATACCTTAGATTTAGATCTTTTGTTCATCTTGAATCAATATTAGGAAGTGGAGACAAATGTAGATCAAGTTTCAGGTTTTTTTTTTTTTTTTATTAAATCATAGCTGTGCACATCAATGTGGTCATGGGGCACCATACACTAATTTCATAGACCTCTTGACACATTTTCATCACACTGGTTAACATAGCCCTCCTGGCATTTTTCCAGTCACTGTGCCAAGACAACTACATTCCACATCTACTTAGTTTCACATATACCCCTGTAAGAGGC
>CAUYPK010106823.1:0-51049 GCA_963574355.1 Loris lydekkerianus
ACAGGTCCAGGAATCTATTATTCACCTGTGACTTTGGGCAGGTCACTTCTCTTAGCCTCAGTTTCTTCCCTTGTATAAAATGAGGACAGACTGGGTCAGTCCCAGCATCACCCCTACCTGTCTGCCTTTCTTTCACTGAGGCAAGGGACACTATTCACCCTCTGTGGACTGAGGAGGCTGCTGAGTCCACTGCTCCCTCCTCTCTGGGCCTAAAGAACTTAGGCCTTTATCTTCATTCTGCACTCCATACAGTAGGATGGGGCATTCACTCCTCCTTGGCCTGCTGACCCTGACCTGGAGTCCTACACAGCCCCTTGACCCCTTTTCTCACTTGCTAATACCTCTTCCCATAGCCTAGCCTCCACTTCAAGAACCCTTCAGCCTGCTGGCCCTGTCCCCAGTAGCTACTGGAAGGAGCAGAGTGTGTGGTTTGGGCAGCTCAGAAGGGTTGTGGCCTTGCTCGGATCTTTTGGATGGGCATTTCCTCTAGGTAGCAAAGGTCATTAATGAGCAGGATGATATATGGGAATCATTGAAGAACCCGTAGCTGTTATCTATTTGGCAAATACGATGAAAGTTTCCCTGACTTTGAGATGTTTTCCTGACATCACACTCACATTGGCATTTCAGCCTCACCCAGTGGATGCCACCAAGGCGCTAAAGAACCACAGAGTTGACTGAGCTCTCAGTAGATGACATTTTATAGTCATTGTTTGATGCTAAAAAAAACCCCAACTGAAATATAGAGAAGTGCAGCAGAATAACCACACCTTCAGCAACTTGCCCAGAAAATGCTCCTGTGCTTTTCATCCACTGTGGATGTGGATCTGCGTTCTCCTGCCAAAACCGAGTCACCAAATCAAGACACCCTTTAGGTCACAAAAGACGGATACCCCCCTAGAGGCTCAACTGAAACTGTGGTCCTCCACACCGCAAACAAATACCCAAGTGCTTTCCGATCATTAAAAAGTTAGTTAACTTTAAAATCACAAATAGTTTTCATTTTTAAAAATTATTTAGTAGATAGTAGTTAGGCTTTTACGGAGTAATGTACATTTTAAAGTACATCTAATTGAAGTTTCTTGAATGCAGCCTTATGTGATTAAAGCTAAATTAATTCAGCTTTCAACAGGCAGGGTTTCCCCACCCCTGCCCTAACGTGATCTGCAGAATGGGAGCTCCGGCAGGGGAGGGGCCAGGCCGGGGCTGCTGCGTGCGCAGTGACCCACTTGGTTATTTCATTGGCTCCTTCATTTTCTCCATAATTTCAGTCCTGTTGTCAGAGGCAGAACCCAGAAGCTCTGACATGTGGTGTGCAGAAGGAAGCTGGCTGTGAACCCAGCACAAGCTCTTTCCTCTGTGGGTCGCTGTGCGGGGAAAGAGACTGTTCAAGGATAAGGACCAGAAATTTGGAGGGCTGGAGTATTCTGGGCTTAGGGAGGTCTGCACGTAAGAAAGCAGAGAAAGCAAATGGCCTGTTGCAGCAACGCAGTGAGAAGCAGGGCAGACTGCAGACAGGAAGCCCCGAGGGAGGCTTCTCCAGGCAGGTCGCATGAGTTGGACTTGAAAACTGCAGTGGTATCTGGGTCATTCCCCCGGCTGCACTGCCGTCATTTCAACACACTCACATGGACCCTATACAGTTGAGACTGAGAGGGGTGTGTGTGTGTGAGAGAGAGAGAGAGAGAAAGAGCGAGCTTGAGAGAGAGAGAGAGAAGGGGTCAAGGAGTGGTGTGTGGGCCACTTTCCAGGCTCTACCTAGTGCGAGGCCCCTGCCCTTCCTCCCTCTAGTCCCAGGCTGCCCCAGCTGGCCATGAGCTCTGGGCTGGGCCACTCTTGTGTTTGTGGTGCTCCCAGTGCTCCCTGGTGAGACCTAAGCAAGCCACAGATACGTCACCATTTTTCCCCCCTGCTTACAAAAGTTGATTTAATAAAACCTAGAAACCATAGATAAGCACACAGACACAGTTGCTGTTAGTCTCACACTTCAGTGATTAATATTTGGCATTCGTAAATATACAGGAAAGAAAAGACAGAAAAATACACAGCACAATGTTTTCCTCTTTTAAAACAGGATTTTAACAAGCCATACTTTATGGTGGTCTAATTTGCATGTAACAAAATTCACACATTTTAAGAGTATATAGTTGGGTGAGTTTTTTTTTTTTTTTTTAGAACATCTTACATTTTTAATCCTTTCTTTACAGGTTACTTAGACCACTTTTGATTAAGAAAACTGTAGAAAGTAAGTGCCACAAGTGAACGCCAGGCGGTGGCACATGTCAATTTTCCACAGAGTCCTGCTTTGCGGGGTGTCTGAATGCACTGCTCGGGGTCTCTGCTCACACTTGCTGGAATCAGTCGTGGCAGATTTTAGTCCACAGGTCGCTTTTCCCCATATTTCTTTGTAAACTCTTCAGCATTCTTACAGAATTTTTTACGGTCCTTAGGGTATTCTTCAGCTAGGTCAGCCCGTAGGGGGTGCTCAGGCTGAGGGTCGTTCACCTGTGCTATGAGGGACTGGATTACTTGGTCAGTTTTGGTTGCTGGCTTTCAGTTTTCAGCACTAATTACTGGCAGACAGACCTGCCCCTTTTCATCGATGTTCGGGTGATAGATCTTTGTTTTAAATGTGATCTTCGGTGGCTTGAATGGGTACTCTGCTGGAAAGTTGATTTTGATTCTGAAGGCCCCCTTATCAGATGGAGGGTTGTCAGGAACAATAAGCCCTTGCCAAGTCAATAAATTAGCTTCATCAACCTGGATGTCACAGAAGTTTTTCATTCCACATTTGCGGATTTCTTCAAGCTCCTTCATCAGCCGCCTGCCGGCCACCATCTTGGGTCTGGTGCTGCTCTAGTTGGGTGAGTTTTGATACTGCGTGTGCCTGTGTGAGCATCACACGGATGGGACAGGACACTCGGCAACACTCCAGAGCACCCCCACCCCTGGCCCCATCTCTGCCCTCCTCCTCACTGGCGTGGGCTGGGTACTAATGGTCTCCGACCCACGGAGCCATCAGCCTGTGCTCTTGGGACTGGCTGCTTTTCTCCGTCATTTCTAAGTTTCGTTGGATTGGTGGTTCATTCTCTGTAGTCAGTAAGTGATACTGCACCTGTGAGCTTACTAGTTTATTCCTGGACTCTTGGACTGTTTCCGTGTTTTGGCTGCATGATTACAGACATTGTGATTCTTTGAGTGGGCAGGTGTTTACATTTCTGTTGAATATGTATCTATGAGTAGAAAGCTGAGCAGCGTATAGTTTAGGCATGATTTTTATTGGCTGTACAGTCTTTTGTTATTACATGGATATTACAAATGGTAAAAAGCATTTTTCTCAAAATCAGAATGAGATGGATTAAAGATTTTTTTTTTTTTGACACACAGTCTTAACTCTGTCGCCCTCAGTAGAGTGCTGTGATGTCACAGCTCACAGCAACCTCAAACTCTTGGGTTCAAAGCGATTCTCTTGTCTCAGCCTCCCTGGTAGCTGGGCTACAGAAGCCCCTACAACGCCTGTCTATTTTTTTTTAGAAACTAGGGTCTCGCTCTTGCTTAGGCTGATCTCAAACTCCTGAGCTCCAGTGATCTGCCTGCCTCAGCCTCCTAGGGTGCTAGGATTAGAGGTGTGAGTCACCACACCTGGCCATAAAGATTTTCATATAAAAATAAATGCTTATAAGAAAACAGAGGAAAATTTAAAGTGTTGGAATGGGAAAATCCTTCCTAGTCAAGATGGAATCCAGAAAAAACAAAATCCTAGATTATTTGACTAAATAAAAGAAGTGTTTAATTTTCTTTAGTAAGGTACTGTAAAGATGGTTGTGATATTCGCAACAAATATGATAGGGAAAGGGTTAATTGTTTTTTAAATTTTAAACTTATTTAAAAGTTGATAGGAAAAATATGGACATCCATTAGAGAAATGGCTGCAGCTCTCTACAGGCCAGTTCACAGAAGAAAAAAATCCAAAACGGTGGACAAACATCCACAGGCACCCCCACGAGAGCTGCAGCGAGCTGAGCTCTCACCTGGGATCCTGTGTAGGGCACAGCAGGGCCCTCGGTGCCAGCAAAGCTCCCGGCTGGCAGGGGTGCTGCACGAGAGTGAGAACTCCTAGACTGTTTTTGGAAAGTAATCCGGCACCGTTCTGAGATTACAGAGAATATACATCCTTTGACCCAGCAATTCCATTTCTGGTCATCTGTCTATCCTCAGGAAATTAAAATACTAGTATTTAAGGAACTTTGAAACTTGACAAGATGCACCTTCTGTGTGTTTAAGATACTCCTAATATTTTTTGCCTCTGCTCCCCCATGCAAGTTTACTTTTTTTTCTGTAATTTTCTCTCGAACACAGCTGGTTTCTGCCTTTCGATGTTACTTTGTGTGCGAGCCGGCAGCCTGGGATGAAGTGGGCCCCACCTCCGCTCGCAGCCTTGTCCCGACTTGGCTGTCTCAGTGACCGCCACTGGACGTCTCCCCACACTCACTTGTCTGTGCTGTTTCTCTTGTTGAATATATAGGTTTATGTCTTTTGCCAAATGTGCGAAGTTTTCAGCCACTCTTTTCTGTCTTTTTATTTTTTTTTATTTTTTCAGCCCTGCTTTCTTTCTCCTCCCCTCTGGGACTCCACTGACACGAATGTTAGATCTTTTCTTGTAATCCCACAGGTTCCTGAGGCTCTGTGGATTTTTTTTTTTTAACTCTGTTTTTCTCTGTTGTCCAGATTGGGTACTGTCTGTTGTTCTATCCCGTGGTTCTCCTGCCTCTGTCCCCTCTATCTTGCCGAGGAGCGTAATTACCCGACTGCTCTCTATTTTGGTTTTGCCTTTTCAGTGTGGATTTCCATTTTTTCCTTCTGTATGACTTCCAGTTCTTCGTTGACCTCTTACTTTGCTGTCACACTGGTCCCGGGTGTGCTCTTGTTTGCTCCTGAGGCCTCCTCAGAGCTGCGCTCAGATCAGGTGCATCTCAGCGTCCCCCAAGGTCTTGTTCATTCACTGGGAGATCTTCCTGGTTCTCAGTGTGGTAGCTGATTTTTTATTGAAACCTGGACATTTTGTAGCATGTTCTGAGGCTCTGGGTGCTACTTAACTTGTATTTTAGCTGTGCTCTCCCTGGCACTGCTACAGTGGAGAAGGGCCAGTCACGCCCAGGTGAGGCGGGAGTCCATGTCCCTCCCGGCCTTGGCAGCTGAGGTGGGGACTGCGTGTCCCTGCTGGGTGGAGGTGGGAACCCAGGCTGGGGGAAGCACGGATGAGAATGCAGCTCCCTGCTTGGCCTCCTCTCATATTGCCCTGGCAGGGGTTGTCAGGGCGCTCACGGCAGCCTCTCGAGGATGGGATCCTAGGCTCCCAGTCGGCCATCACAGGTGCGGTGGGAGGGAAGTGGGCTGGCCTTCTCTGTGGTGTTTGGCTGGAGTAAAGCAGCTATTGTCTACAGGTTTTCTGTGTTGTGAGGCCGCCCCTTCCCCCAGCCTTTGGCTGGAGAATAGGCTTTTGTGGGCTTTCGGTTTGTGCCTGTTGGCCTTTCCGGGTTGCACGCTTCTCGAGTTCCATATCGAAAATACTGGAGGCAAGAGGAAAATCTAGGAACTCAGCACGGGCCAGGAAAAGCCAGGGACTCAGCACCGGCCACCTCTGGGGTGCGGGCCTGGCAGACTGCACGCACTTTCTGCACTTCTCATAGTTGTCTGTTTCATCTGTGACTTCCAGGGTTTCACTGAAAGAAGGGGGGACAAGTCCATCTCGTCCATCTCCTTAGAAGTGGACAGCTCTGTGCCTCTGGAAGGTGTTTTTCTCATTCTTCTCTTCAGAATGCATGGTGCCTGCTGGCCTGTTTTCACACTTCACCGACCTTCCTCCATCACATCCATCCTGCTGAGCCCATCTAGAGATTTTTAAATTTCAGATACTGTGCTTTTCAGTTCCAGATTTTCCACTGGGTTCCGGTAGTTTCTCTCTCTCTCCCCAGAACTTCTGTGTTTCTGTTCTCTTTAAGAATGTTCAACTATGCCCCAGTGAGCAGAGCCACAACAGCTAATTTAAGTTTTTTATCTGAGAACACCAACATCTGGGTTACCTCACATTTGACATCTGTTGATTGTTCCCTTGAGAATTGTATTTCCTGGTTCTTGATGTACTGATTAATTTCAGGTTGTTTCCTAGACATTTGGAATATTATGTTGTCAGACTGACTCCTATTAAAATCCTTTGGAGAATTTTTCTGCTTTAAAAGCAAATGCCCAGCCCAAGTGTGCACAGATGGTGAGTCTGTCTCAGATGGTGGGGGAGGTGAGCTCTCAGTAGCCCCAAGGCACTGAATGGTCCCTGGAGTCCTCTGACCCCCATCTTGTCCCCAGGCCAGAAAGGCTAATTTCCCGTGGCCTGAGGAGTAAGCGTGGGGTGGAGGCGGCAGGTGTCCTCTGAGTTGGAGTGCCTGCTGCCGTGGCCTTTGGTTCTGCTGGTGTCACAGAAGCAAGCCCAGGACTCAGCCAGACTGTTTCCTGGACCCACAGACTGGGGATGCATAGGTTCCTCGTCTCTGCCCTGTCCCCCAAGACCTTCTGGCTTAACAGGAAAAGCCCAGTCCTGAGGGCCAACCAACATGTGGGGTGTACAGACGAAATGGACTGGTCACGTGCTACTGCCCTATCTCCTGAGGAGCTAAATTCGATTCCTCAGCTCCAGGCCTCTTATAGATGACCACAGAATGCCCTGTGTTGAGAAGCCATGGGCAGGCAGGGCCAAGAAAACTCAGGGCTGTGCAGGCAACCGAGAAGCCGCTGGACCTTGGGTGGCCACTGGGTTATATGAACCCGGCCCCTGCTGTGAGTGGGACAGGATGAAGCCCCCTGGGCTGGTGTGGATTCCATGGGGAATGCACACTATTTACCGGCAATGTGACCCCAGGATTAAGAAGAGATACTGGGGCAGACACTGACACATGCAGACAAGGGGCAGAGGAGGGCTTGCCTCGTGCCACCTCCCTGGGCCTCACATTTTATGGGGTAAAATAACAGTGAGCTATAATTGGCAGGTGGAGGTATCTCATCTGAGCACTATGAACTTTGGGGACAGCTGTGATATACTTAAAATTTTATTTGAAATGATGGCATTTTGTTATTAAAATGAACCACTAAGAAGAAATGGTTACAGGTAGAAATTTCTTTATTAAAATAGACCATTAAATAGAGACAATCATTTTTCTAATAGAAATGGTGTCCACTGCAGATGACAGATGTGACAGGCCTTGCCATCCTTGTCCTAGGTCAGGAAACATGAGTGGTAGCGGCTCTGCAGCCTTGTGGGGCTCAGGAGGAGTCAGTAAGGGACTGGGTTTGGTTCTGGGGCAGAAACCTGCTTCCATGTCCAGCGGGCTGGGGGGAATGACAGTGGTGACAGCTGAGATTACCTTCGTCTTCGGTGTAGTCAGAATCACTCCAGCCAGCCTGGCCAGAGGCTGTGGGTTCAGGGTCCTCGGGATAAATTTGGCCACAGATATGTCTCTGCCTGACTTGCACAGTGAGTTTTTATTTCCCTTTTTAAATTGTATCCCACATTTTAAAAATCAGAAGATGTCACATAAAAATCCAGACTCGTAGCTCATCCTGTGTGACAGCCCCGGCCTCACTGCCTGGGGCCCCGGCTTTGGGAGTGTCCCCTCCAGGAGCGACTACTCATTTCTGGGCTTTTAATAATCTGCATGGGTAACCATATATGTTATGAAGTTAGAAGACAGTATTTCATTAAGAAAAAACATCAACTGAGAATTCTCTGGGTTTGGGTGGGGGCGTGGGCTGAGAAGGAGCTGTCTTTGAGAGTTGGGTGTTTTTGAATGAGATGTAAATAATGTAGAAACATCTAGTAAGGCCTGTGGGCCTGTAGCAGGTGCTCACACGGCCCTGAACTCTCCTTCACCTCTGGGCGGTAGATTCCCGCAGGTGTGGCTCTCACAATGTGCAGGGCACCTGCTGTGCTCAGAGGTGAGGGAGGATTGCTGTGTGCCCCGTGCAAGACATGACTCTTGGTACCAGCAGGATCCTGAGCACTTTTCTAGAAGTAAAACTCCCTTAAATGACGTTCATGCCGTAGGTGAAAACACATGGTGCTTGAGGAGAGCTCAGAAGCAGGTTGAGACTGTTGATACATTTTGTCCTAAAAATGCACACGTTTTCACTAGAAATCCAAGCTCTTCCCTTCTTTTGAGGCCACCTCAAGTATGCCCCCTCCAGTGGCCCTTGCCCTATTCTTAATTGGTATTGCAGTTGTAGATGAAGCTGCATAATCTGGCCCTTGACCTCTCGGAATTGTCTATGGGTAGAAGGGGGCCAGGTGGCCGTCTGGTGCAGCTCGTCTGTGTTGGTCCTAGCAGAGGGTCTGCTGTGCTGGTGCCCAGCACATACTGCTGGGTGTCGAGGTGGGCCTGCAGCCTCATGCTGCTGGTGGCCTGTTGAGGTTCTGCTCATTACTAACCTGCCAGGTGACGCTGGCTGACACAGTGGGCAGGGAGGGGACAGAGACAGTGTGACCTCTCTCAAGTGAGTTTGTTACTGCGTGGTATTTCTGGACTGTCTGTGGCAGCTGTGGCTGGTACTGATTTTTGGTCTTTGCATAGACAAGAACTTATCTTTAATTTTTAATGAAGATCACAGGTTCACATAGCGAATGTTTATTGAGTGGTGTGTCAGCAGGGAAATCTGTTTGCTGTGTGTAACTGCAGGGGGAATTAGGACTCACTACCACTTCGAATCTCTGGGGGTTCTTCCTCTAGCTGGGTGTGCAGAGGTGGGCCTGCCTGGTGCTTCCTCCCTGGACCTCAGTGTCACCTGCGATCCCTGTAGATCGCACATCATACGACTTAATGGGCAGGGCAGGGCCCTTCCCCTTCACTTCACTGCCTCTCACATTGGCGCTCACCCTTCTGAAGAGTCACAGGCAACCATTGTCCCTTGACAGTGAACTTGTTTTTGTTCTTTCTGTACATCCTGAGAGGTGGAAGGCACCTGGGGCTTGTAGACAGCTGTGGGAGGCCCAGCTGAGCAGTGTGTTCCCGTCACCTTGACCTTGGCCCTGTTGTGGGTGTGTATTTACATATACATGCATGCACCTGTGTCATTGGTGGACACTTGCAGCCCGCATGACACCACAGGAAACCCCTGGGCCCCCTGTGGGGAGTGGGGCTGCTATGTGTGGTCCAGTTTAGTCCCAGACCTTCTGGCGCCAAAGCTGATTGACAGAAGACACTGTTTTTCATCTGTGAATCACAATTATGAAATAAATTTAGGTTTAGTGGATCATAACAAGCACTATCAAGCAAATAGAACAGAATGGAAGGAGAAGCTGCTAGAGGCAGAGACCTCTGGGTGTCCCCAGCAAGCTTCGAACAGACAACAGTGGTCTGCAGAGAGGCAGCTGGTGATCGCGTGAGCAGAGCTCCAGGCTCACTCATGACGCTGCCTGTGGCTTTTCTGGAATGTGATGGCAATGTGTGTGTGGTATGGTTAGTGTAAACGTGGGGTGTGGGTGTATGTGGTGTGGTTGGTGGGTACATGGCGGGTGTGGTATGTGTGGGTCGTGTCTGCTGGGCATGTTTCATGTGGGTAGTGGGAGGCAGATCTGGCGTGGGGGCCATTTAGGGAGGCGGTGCCTTGAGATGGGCTCGGATGGCCTGGCAGGGAGGGAAGGTGGCCTCCAGCTGAGTCTGTGAGAACATGCTTGTTTTATAGGCCAAGCAAAGTATTTGTGGATTATACATTCCAATAAAACATTATGATTTCATTCCTTACTACTTCGGAATTTGTGACGTGTCAAATGAGTGGTATAATTTGAGCAGATCTCGGCTGTGGATAACAATTATAAAACTCAGCAACATATCTTGAGACTGGTTTGTAAGATGGTAAGATGCTGACTTCCTCGAGGGCTGGGGCCACTTTTGAGGGTGCCGGAGGCCCCAGCCTGTCCCTGTGTGCGCAGCGTGTAGACCCGCCTCCCACGTTCTTACTGCTCCATTGCTGCAAACACGACAGCGATCTTCTTTTTTTATTCAGCTATCACAAAACTGTAGTATTTTAGGTCTCTTGCCAGTTTTATAGCCAAACCGTGACCCCCCCCCCGCCCAGGTCCCTCCCAGTCCCCCTTCCTCCTCCTTCATCTGCGTGGACCTGCTGCGGCCTTTCCGGAACCCCGGGTGGGCCGTTGCTGGGCCAGGACTCCACGTGCTCATTCTCTCCTCTGCCGCCCCGCCCCCGTTGTGTCTCCTGCCACTCAGGTTTCCCAGCCACACTCTGTCCCAAGACAGAGCCCACGTCGTGAATGTGTTTTTCCAAATTTAAGATGGTAGCTGGCCCAGAGAAGCTTTTGATGCTCGGATGACCAAGCAATCCATGAAAAGATAACATTTGCTGTCTCTGTTGGGCAGGACACCCTGCCACCTGGTAACACTGAGCTGTGTGTGGTTATTTAGCTCCAGCTGAAAAATGACATGTAACCTTCCCTTTAAATTTTGGATTTCTTATGAAAATACTAAAGCAGACCCTGGCCTTTGGGACACGAGGCTGTGTGTTTTCCAGATGCCTGTTCCGTGCCTGTGGCTGAGATCATCGCCGTGGAGGAAGCAGACGTTCACCAGAAGCATGGCGGTGGCGGCAGGTGGCAGAAAATGGAGAAGCCGTCTGCGTTCACAGGTGACCGGCCTGCCAGTAGCGCTCCCTGCCTTCCATGCAGACGGGTTTCTCTCTTTACAGACCCCATGTAATGGTTAGGTTGATGCTTGTCCTTTTTCCATATTATTTTTATATGGCTTAAAATACCTGAAAAATGGGATGTTTTTCCTAATATACCTTGAAAATTAGTAAATAGAAGAACAGAGAGCCCCTGGGAGGCCTTCACAGCTGGTCCTGGTCGGTGTGTCTGAAGCACCCTCCTGTGCCCTGGCAGGGGACTAACATGCGTTTGTGTCCATGCAGTGCACTGCGTGAAGAGAGTGCAGCATCACCGCTGGAAGTGGGCACAGGTGACGTTCTGGTGCCCAGAGGAACAGCTGTGTCACCTGTGGCTGCAGACCCTCAGGGCCATGCTGGAGACGCTGAGTACGTGTGTTTACTGCCTAGGGGGTTTGGTGATGTTCCTCACAGCTTCCCTCTCTCCCATGCTGGCCGTGCCCAAGGTGGACACAAGAAATCCGTCTGACTTTTAAAACATTTACTAACTAGGAGATCAGCGGAGTGAGCGTCAAGTGCACTTCCCAGCCCAACCCGGCATGGAGTTGCAGCCTTCCCCTTTCCTAGTGGGAAGACCCTGACTCTGGCATGAAGTCTGAGCCCCACATTACTTGCTGGGAGACCTAGGCAGTTCAAGTGACCTCCTGAGCCTCGGTTTCTCTTTCTAGAAGTGGGGATAGTAACAGTTACTGCATTCAAGGTGAATATGGGGACTGAACAGTTACCTGGAGGAGCCGTGCCCCTCTGTTTGAGATGTGTGTGCAGCATAGCCAGAGCCTGGGGGTTAGTTACTGTGTGCTGAATGGTAGGAGTTTGTCACCCCTAAAATGTGGTGGGTGCCGGGCCTGGGAATGCCCCTGGAGTTCCAGCTGCTCGGGAGGCTAAGGCAGGAGGCTTTCTTGAGCCCGCAGTTGGAGGCTGCAGTGAGCCAGGATGGAGCCACTGACCTTTAACCTGGGTAACAGATGAGACCCCATCTCTTAAAAAAAAAAAAAAATTGGTGGGTTATGTTTTTTTGTTGTTGTTGTTGTGTATCTAATAACACCATTCATGTTGTTTATTGTAATCTTAATACACAGTCTACAAAATCGAAGCGGCGTGCTTTCTGTTAGTTCAATGTCTCTCTGAGTTAATTTGGCATAGACATCAAAAAAAGGAGTTTTAATTTTTTTGAAGAAGGTATTCCCATGTATCGGCTTCAGAGAAACAGCTCGGGCGAAACAGCACATTTTTGGTTCTCCCTGGGGTGTGCTTTTGGCCCTTTTTCTGTTCCGTTGTCTTTTTCTTAATGACACGCAGCCATTCTGTACCTCTGTTGGATCTGAATCTGCTCTTGAATTTACGAATTGCAGCCTTGTCGTCTTAATCTGTGGCGTGTTTCATTTGTTTTGGAGACAGGGTTTTGCTCTGTAGCTCGGGGTACAGTGCAGTGGCATTTCTTGGGGTCTTTTGATGAACAGGCATTCTTCAGATTGCTCTATTTATCTTTTCTTGATGGTTAATTTATTTTTATGCTTTTTAAAAACTTTCTGGTAAGAGTGTCTTATCTCAGACTTCTCTGTCTACTCCAAGGTAATCAAGATGTTTTATTCTCCAGGCTTTATTGCCTCACCTTTCAGTTTATATGAACAACCCATTTGGAAGTGATCATTGCATATGGTATGAGGTGAGGGGTTAAGGTTCATTTTGTTGACATATAAATATCCCCTGAACCCCTGCCATTCATGGGAAAGACTTTCCCCTGCTCACTGTGGCACACCACTTTGTCTTTTATGTTGTATTGTTTTTGAATAGAAATTTAATAAGATTATGTATTTTGCCTTGAATCCAGTGACCTTGCTAAGCTCACTTATTAATGCTGGTAGTTTGATGATTCTTCCAGATTTGGGCCAAACACAATCATGTCAGCTGTACATAATGACAGTTCCATTTCTACAGTTTAAGTTCCTTTCCTTTTGTCTCTCTTTCTTACATTATTGCCCTGTTTGGAGCCCAGAGCAGGGATGATAGCATCTTTGCCTGAGTCTTGATCACAGGAGAAGGTTTCAACGTTTCATACTTAAGAAGGATCTTTCTTAGCCTTTTAATAGATTTTTAAAATGAGATTAAGGGAATTTCCTTCTAATCCTAGTTTTCTGAGTTTTGCTTTTTTTTTTTTTTAATCACAAAAGGGGAATTGAATTTGATAAATGCTATTTCTGCATCTGTTGAGATGATTATAAAATCTTTCTTGGGTTAATACGTTGAATTACATTAATTCCTCATTGTTACAACCCTTTGAACAAATCCCTCCTGGTAACAAGAGCAGGAGGCGTTTTGTGTAGAGCTGGGTTTGACTCGCTGATACTTGGTTTAGGATTTTCGCACTTTGACGCAGGGGTGGAATAAGCCTGTGACTTCCCTGCTGAGAACGTTCTGGTCTGATTTCCCCTGGAAGCCGCACTGGCCTTACATACAGTGCCCTTCTTTTTCTGTTCTCCGCAAGAGTCGGGGCCTTTTTCCCTTAACTTTGTGGAGCAATTCAGTGGTGAAATCGTCCGGGCGCCTCTTTGTGGAAGGTTTTTATTAATGGCTTCTGTCTGTTTATCAGACACCTGCTATTGAGATTTTTTTGTTCCTTCTGACATCCTTGATAAACCCGTTTATCCGTCTCTGCACTCACAGGAACACACTCTTTCATTTGCCCTGGAGCATCTGTACTCACAGGTGGCGTCCCCTTCATTTTTTATATTGGCAGCTTGTGGTTTTCCCTTTTCCTAAATCCCAATTTTATTAGAGATTTATCAATTTTATGAATCTTTTCAAAGAACCAACTTTTGGCTTTAGTGTTTTTCTCTATCACATTATTTCCCCCAATATCTTATTATAAACATTTTCAGACATACAGGAAAGTTACAGTAAACATTCTCACACTCGCCACCTGGGCCTGCAGCTGTCTGCACGTGCTGTCCGTCTGTCCTCCTGTTCGTTGTTCCTGGTTTTTGCAGCATTTCAGAGTCAGCAGCGGCACCCGGGCACACGTGTTCACACCGCACCCACACCACTAGTGAGCAGTATTTGTTTGTAATTCTGAGGCAAAATTTGTTTTACCTCAGAAAATGGTCAGATTCTGTGAAGTGGACAAATCCTAAGTTTCAGGCAGTGAGCTTTGAAGCATGCACGCCCGAGCAGCCCAAGCCTGGAAAGATACCCGGCACTCAGGAGTTTTCCTGCAGGCCTGCCCAGGTGGCACCAGGCCAGTCCTGTCCGGTGCTGTCTCACCTACTCTGGAACATCACCTGAAGGAGTCACCCTGTGACCCAGACTCTCCCATGCACGGCTCTGGCCCTCGGCATGCTGTCTTGGGTCGTGTGTCTGAGGTTTGTTTATCTTCACGACTGAAGAATGTTCCATTGTATGGCAGCCCACGTTCTGCTTATCCGCCAGCTGTCGGACACCTGGGTGGCCTCCTCTCCCTGCCTGTGGGGAATGATGCTGAACATCTGCACCTTGGCTTCTGTGTGTGCGGAGGCTTTCAGCTTCCTTGGGCACAAGCCTTCTTGTTACCCTTCCTTACTAGTTCAGTTCGTCTTACTTTTTAAGTAGCACAGTAACTTGAACTGACCAAAACAGAAATGTGGAAGTTGGTATAAAAAATAGGGGATCCTAGGCGGTGCCTGTGGCTCAAAGGAGTAGGGCGCCGGCCCCATATACCAGAGGTGGCGGGTTCAAACCCAGCCCCGGCCAAAACTGCGGAAAAAAAAAAAAAAGAAAAGAAAAAGAAATAGGGGCTCCTCAGAAATCCTAACCATGGGGGTTTGGCTTGGTCTCTGCCTCCCTGCCTGTCTGTGCGTCTCCCTGTCAAGCTCCCTCTTCTCCGCCTGTCTGTCCTGACACTCCTGTCTGCACATCTGTCTCTTCTTCTCTACAAACTTGCCCCTTTCATACACAGAACAACGAGGCTGCCACCTTCTAGAGTTTTCATCTGAGGCTCCTGAGAGGAAAGTGGATTTTTCTCAATCAGAATTCTTTCTTTTTTTTTTTTGGACACAGTCTCACTTTGCACCCTCTGTAGAGTGCAGTGGTGTCACAGCTCACAGCAACCTCAAATTCTTGGGCTCAAGCGATTCTCTTGCCTCAGCTGCCTGAGCAGCTGGGTCTACATGTGCCCATCACAACACCTCGCTATTTTTAGAGACAGGGGTCTCGCTCTTGCTCAGCCTGGTCTTGAACCTGTGAGCTCAGGCAATCCACCCGCCTTGGCCTCCCAGAGTGCCAGGATTACAGGTGTGAGCCAACATGCCCAGCCCTTAGTCAGAATTCTAAATTTCTGGGACTTTCCTCGAATCCAGCAGATGTGCAAGGCCCCACCCATTTTGATGGCCTGTTGCGCTTCTGTTTTCATAAACTCTTTATCCCTGTTCTTTAAGATTTACAAATGCTTTTTATTGGACAATACTAAGCAGGATGCTCACGGCGGTCTGTGTTCTGTCCAGTCGCAGTTCTTGGCTTTGCCTCCGCCGTTTTCCTTGAGATACATTTGTCACTGTCGTCTTGCAGCATCAAGGCCAAAGCACCTGCTGGTGTTCATCAACCCGTTTGGAGGGAAGGGGAAGGGCAAGCGGATCTACGAGCGGAAGGTGGCGCCGCTGTTCACGTTGGCCTCCATCACCACGGAAATCATCGGTGAGGCTCAGCGCGGTGTGGGATGTGGGAGTGGTCAGCTTGGGCGTGATTGGAATGCAGTCCAAGAGGAGGTTTTTATCCAGTTTATTTTATTTTATTTTATTTTATTTTATTTTATTTTATTTTATTTTATTTTACTTTATTTTATTTTATTATTTATTTTATTTTATTTTATTTTATTTTATTTTATTATTTTATTTTATAGACAAAGTCTCACTGTGCCGCCCTTGGTAGAGTGCCATGGCGTCACAGGTCACAGCCAGCTCAAACTCTTGGGCCTTAGCCTGTCTCAGCTGAAACTACAGGTGCCCAACACCCGGCTATTTTTTGTTAACAGTTGTCTTTGTTGTTTAGCTGGTGTGAACCCACCAGCCCCGGGGTATGTGGCCAGTGCCCTAACCACTGAATCATGGGCACCACAGTAAGGTCATTTTAAACAGAATAGAACTTATAACATACAGAAATGGGAGGAATGCAAAATAAAGGATGTGGTCTTTCCAGCCAAGTCTTAGCACATTAAGCACTCAAGAAAAACACCAGGAAGATAAAAGAACAAGATCATGGACAGAACAGGCACAAGGGATCAATAGGCCTGAGAAGTCGTCTCAGCAGCCAGTGACCATCATTAGAAACGTGACTCGACACCATAACCGCAGCTCCGGGTTTTCAGTCGCCAGTGCCAGGTGCAGGGAGGCAGAGGAAGAGTTCTCTCATCCCTCAGTGTTTAACAGTTTCGTGAGGCCATATTGAACTCACCTGGCAGCTGGGTGCAGTGGCTCATGCCTGTGACGCTAGCTCTGTGGGAGGATCACTTGAGCTCAGGGGTTCAAGACCAGCTTGAGCAAAAACAGAAAACTAACCAGACATGGTATGTGCCTGGAGTCCCAGCTATGGGAGGCTGAGGCAGGAGGCTCGCTTGAGCCCAGGAGTTTGACATTGCTGTGACCTATGATAATGCCCCCTGAACTTTAGCTGGGTTAATAAAGTGAGACTCTGTCTAAAAAAAAAACAAAAGACAAAAAACAAAAATCACCTGGCAATTTGGGTTGAAGCCTGAAAAATGCAGGGTTTTTTCCCCAATATTTTGTTTTCTAAAACTTTCGTAGGAACACAGGTGTGCATAGAGCCTGAGACACACAGACACCTGTTGCTACCTTTCTCACGCAGGGAGACAGCAAAGCGTCAGACACACTCAGTGCCCCAGACCAGAGACAGACGTCTGCAATTGTGCACCCTTCTCACGCAGGGGGACAGCAAAGCGTCAGACACACTCAGTGCCCCAGACCAGAGACAGACGTCTGCAATTGTGCACCCTTCTCACGCAGGGAGACAGCAAAGCGTCAGACACGCTCAGTGCCCCAGACAGGAGACAGACGTCTGCAATTGTGGTGAATCAGAAAGAATGTTATGTAGCACTTTCGAGTGTTTTTTATAAAGAGTTTTCAATGATACGAAAGTGTGATATTGGCTCAGTGCCTGTGGCTCAAGCGGCTAAAGCACCAGCCACACACACCTGAGCTGGCGAATTCAAATCCAGCCCGGGCCTGCTAAACAACAACGGCTACAACCAAAAAATAGTCTGGTGTTGTGGCAGGAGCCTGTGGTCCCAGCTACTTGGGAGGTGGAGGCAGGAGAATCGCTTGAGCCAGGAGTTGGAGGTTGCTGTGAGCTGTGATGCCACAGCACTCTACCCAGGGTGACAGCTTGAGACTCTGTCTAAAAAAAAAGATAAGAAAAGAAAAAAAGAAAGAAAGAAAGAAAAGAAAAAGAAAGTGTGATAAAATGGCTAACAAGGATACAAAATTGTGCGCACAGGAGAATCTTAGTAGAAATTTCTGTGGGGAATGAAGACTACAGACGACTACATCTCCTTACTATATTCTGGTATATTCTACAATTTTGAAAGTAACTTATATAGTAAGGAAAAGTGTAAGATAGAAAGAAGATACAGCTGTTTTCAAAAGAATTCTTATTTGTTGGCAATTAAATGCCAAGAGTGCCGTATCTCCCCCGGTGGACTGTGAGAAACGGACACGTTCTCTCTCCATAGGTAACATGCTGGAAAGATCTGAAGGGGTCCGTATGAAATCCACTTGCAGGTTTTATAGGATGTCATTTAAAAAGAATGGTTTATGGCTTGGTGCCTGTGGCTCAAGCGGCTAAGGCGCCAGCCACATACACCTGAGCTGGTAGGTTCAAATCCAGCCCGGGCCCGCCTAACAACAATGACGGCTGCAACCCAAAAAATAGCCGGGCGTTGGGGCGGGCGCCTGTCGTCCCAGCTACTTGGGAGGCGGACGCAGGAGAATCACTTGAGCCCAGGACTTGGAGGTTGCTGCGAGCTGTGAGGCCACGGCACTCTACCCAGGGCGACAGCTTGAGGCTCTGTCTCAAAAAAAAAAAAGAATGGTTTATTTGCCTTTATTTAAGTAAACATCTACAGATGTGAATATAAACTATGATGTACTTTTCTTTTTTTTCCCCAACAGTTACTGAACATGCTAATCAAGCCAAGGAGACCTTATATGAGATCAATATAGATAAATACGATGGGTGAGTGCTCTGGCTTAATCTTGATTAGTAAGGAGTCCATTCTAATCAAGCTGTACCCCTCTCTCTGGTTTTTGTGTTTTTTTTTAAGCTCTTTTTTCTTAATTTTTCTCCCTAATTAAAACACCCTTCTTGTAGGAAGTCAGGAACAGGCAGGTAAGTCCTGAGTTCCACATGTTTGTTGCTCAGCCAAGTTCCGCATCTTCCCTGCTGGGCAGGACCCTGGATGGACAGTCCTGGTCCCTGTTTGTGTAGCTCTGCACAGACAGAAATCAGCCAGGACTTTAGCAGGTGAAGCTGAGATTCTGCCGTTCTCACAGTTTGGGGTTTGCTCTTCTGTTGCATTGTGAGCAGTTTCCCATGTCATTAAAGCTTCCAGCAAAATATTATTTTTAATAGTGGCACCGTGTTTTATTATGTGAATATACCATCGTTTATGTAACTGGTCTCTCACGAGTAGATGGTGAGGTTCTTGCCAGGTTCTCCGTATCATGACGCAGCATTGTGTGCCTGAATCTCTCTGCATACATCCATGTTTTCTCAAGGTAATCCCTTAGAAATGAAATTGGTCATAAGTGATTAGCGTTCTGACATTTCTGCCATGTGCTGTCATCTTGCTTTCTAAAAAGATTCCATTAATTTACATTATTTCTTGTAATGTATTATCCACTATAGTTGTCAATGTGTTTGGAATTGCCACTATGAAAATTCTCTGCTAATTTGATGTGTGAAAATCTTTAATTTTTTAGGAAATATATTTATTGACCAACAGGTTTTCTTCTTTGAATTGATTTTTATGTTTTTGGACCATTTTCTTCTGTGGGCAGGGTTTGAAGCCACCACCTCTGGTATATGGGGCCGGCACCCTATGACCCTTTGAGCCACAGGCGCCGCCCTGTTGGCCATAATTTTTACTCATTTGTTCTTTGGTGCAACAAATATTAATAATAGGCAATTCATGTTTATTGTCAGATTTCTTGCGAATGTTTTTCCTAGTTTTGAAACAGTATTTTAATTTTGCTATTCCCATGTTGTTAGTTTTCAAATCCACATACTCAGATTAGAAATTCATTCTCCCTCTCGAGCCTGAGTGTCCCCAGTAGTTAAGAGCTTTTTGTCATCTTCTGTCTCCACTTGGAGTCCTGTGAGCATGTGCTATGAACTGCAGTGTGAATATTTCTTGAAATCTTCATTCATGCCTCAAACACCGCTGACTGTCTGCCAGGCCCATCCTTGAGCTGAGGTTAGAAAGGGAGGTGGGACTGGCTGCTGCTGCGCTAGACTGACAGAGAGCGTCCGTCCTCCTCTGTCCTGAGTGAGAGAGGGTCCGGTGCCCTGCTGGCCAGTGGTGCCCTTCCACACCCCTCACCCAGACTCCACCCCGACAGCAGCCTGGTCAGGAAGAGAATACAGTTCTGACTTTCCACTCAGCCAGGCCAGTCGCCTCCCTAGCACACTCTTTGCCCCAGCCACATGCCCACATGGCCAGGCACCCCGTGGGAGGCCAGGAGGCCTGGCCAGTGAGGGCCCGTAATCTCTGTGACTTGGTTGTTTATCTGAGTAAACTCCTGAGAGTCGACTGAGTGCCCACCTCGGGCTGCCAGGTGTTGTATTGCCCATCCTGAGCCATGGCCCCTGTCCTCGAAACCAGAGCCCAGCTGGGGGAGGTGACCCTGGTACCCCCTGCATGTGGGTTATGGAGCTGAGGCAGCCTGGGGGCTGCACGTGGGAGGTGGGTTTAAAGCATGAGCCTATGAGATGGCTTGTGGACAGAGGCCCAGGCACTGGGGATTTCTGTGCCTGTGTAGCTGAACACACTGGAGAACACCCAGACACGCCAGCTGCCCACTGAAACCAGAAGGTGCCCCCTGGTGCTGCAGCCCCCAAACCCGACCCTTCTGCCTGCCATCACTCCCAGCCCCGCTGTGCTGAGCTTGCCACCTCCGTGGTGATGGGGCTCTCAGGTCTCCAGAACTCACAGTGTGTCCTTGGCTCCCCTCCATGATGTAGTGACACGTCTGTCCCATGTGTGCACACACCTCTCCGTGCAGAGGGGCATCCCCACTGCCACCTTTCTCTTGCTACAGCCCTTTTCTCCATTTCCTCTCCTTATCTTTTCTCATGAACCTGTTTCCTAGGCTGGGCGTGGTGGCTCATGCCTATAAACTCAGCACTCTGGGAGGCCGAGGCGGGTGGACCCCTTGAGCTGGGGAGTTTGAGAGCAAGACCCCGTCTCAAACAATAGCTGGGCATTGTGGCAGGCACCTGTAGTCTTAGCTATTTGGGAGAATGAGGCAGGAGAATTGCTTGAGCCTAAGAGCTTGAGGTTCCTGTGAGCTCTGGCTCCCCGGCACTCTACTGAGGGTGACAAAGTGAGACTCTGTCTCAAAAAAACAAACAAACAAAAATAAACCCATGTCCTCCAGCATGTATTTGGTCCCCTCGGCTCTTGTTTTCTGGGTCTCCAGGATGACCCAGCTGGCAGAGATTTATGACCAGGACACAGCCGGCAGAGTCTGGGAGCAGGATGCCATGCACAGATCCCCTGTGTACGCCGGCCCTGGGTGGGGCCCCCTGAGTGCACCGTCTCTCCTGCAGTACAGGCCGCCACATGGGTCTGGTGCTTCTGCCCTGTAGACACCAGTTCTGAGGCCCAGAGTTTAGGCTTTCTATGAGGGCCTGTCGTGTAGGGTTCTCAGTCTTGGAGTCCCCCAGATCCAGATGCCCTGAAGGAAAGTCGGTGTTCGCCATAAATCACGTTGTTTGTGTGGCAGTTGGGGCAGGCTGGCACAGAGCCACAACCTCATCAGTGAGGGCAAAAGTTCCCAGACACCTACCTGGGGCTGCACTTGTCCCGTCTGAGCTGGAGGCTCAGGGCTGCTGTGTTGGGAGCCAAGCATCTGAGGGCACCCTAACGACACCCTGTCCCTCCTGCAGCATCGTCTGTGTCGGTGGAGATGGCATGTTCAGCGAGGTGCTGCACGGCCTGGTGGGGAGGACGCAGAGGAGCGCCGGCGTGGACCAGAACCACCCGCGGGCGGCACTGGTGCCCAGCAGCCTCCGCATCGGTATTGTCCCTGCAGGTACGGAGCCCGCTGGCCCTCCCGCTCCTCCCCGGGGTAGCGCTGCCCCGCAGCCACCCCGCAGTCTGGGATCTGATGGCCTCTCTTTAATGGCACAGACTGTCTCTGTCACTAGGGCCGCTCTGGGGAAATGCCATTCTAGATTTTTCCTTCAGGTTCGTTTATTTAGGTTGTCGTTTTGTCACAGTTTACAAACTACTGCACGCTCTGTCAGGGATAGTCCACAACCAATGAGACAAGCCCTCGTCGCAGGACAACTTGTCCTGCTGTGCTGAGGCTGCTTCATGGAAGGTGCAGGAAGTTGCGTGTTGAAGAACGATGATCTGTGTAGACCCCCTCCCTTTAGCTTTTGGGGACAGTGTTGATGAAACAGTTACTCATAGAGCGGAACTTTACATCCTCTAGAGTCATAAAAGAGCTGTGGGCTCGATCAGCTTGTGGCGCCCCGGCCCCGTGTGCTGGGAGCTTCCGAGGGAAGAAACTGTGCTTTAGCCAGGTCACTAGAGAAAGCACCAGCACCCCTCATGACGACACGCCTTGGAAAGATTGTGAACACGTCTATGGGTCTCAGCAGAGCCCCCTCCAGGCTTCTTCCCTTCCTTCTCAGACCAACCTCCCAGGTCACACCAGGCAGCTAGAGCAGGCAGGAGAGGGTCAGCCAGAGGGCCGCTGGTTGCAGGCAAAAGAGCTGTCAGGGAGGGGCGTCTGGGCCCTGTCTGGTGTCTGCCCACAGCTGTGTGTCCCTGGGGGCAAGCCTTGCCCCGGCATAGGGAGGCCCTCCCGATGGCTGCTGGCCAGTTGACTGAGCACAGCTGTCCAAGGGTGGGCCCACTGGTTCTACGTCACTGTACCCTACGCTCCGGGGTCCCAGCCCCTGGAGGTGCAGAGGTCACCACTTGTTTTGCTGGCTGGCACTGATTTGAGTGCAGTTCTGGTTCTTAGAATGGTCCAGACCCCCAGAGTTGATGGCTGCGTGCACCCTGCGTGTGCTTCCTGCCATCTCAGCCCAAGCGCCCTCACTGCTGCCCCCCAGGACTCCTGGGCTCCCTCCGCATGCACTGAAAGCTCTGGCACCTGCTTGCTTATGTGGCTTTCAGAGGCCCCAGGGGCTGGGGTCGATGGGCCCACTTAACTCCCCCATGAGAGCCACATGGACCTGGACCACCGAGGGCCTGTCAGCTCCGTGCGGTCTGACAGGCAGTGTGCCGTCTTACTGTCTGTTTTCCTCTCATCGTCACGAGCCTGTGCGGCCTGTGCCAGGTCCGCCTGCCCCGTGCATCTGCGCCTTGTCAGCTTCCTGTCTGCACTCTGTCCGTTTTCTGGGGGCCGTCTTACCATCTGTGATATTGTTCATATGTTACTCCCCCCCAGTTGTTTACGCTTCACAACTCTTTCTCCGTGTTCGGTTTCTGTCTGTAACTTTGCACATGGTGTGTTCTGGGCTTTGTGGGTTTATTTTCCTTTATTCCAATCTACGTTCTGTGGTTCTGACCTTGTTTATGAGAAACCTGCCTTTCATCATCATTTGCTGGTGGCAGCCCTGATCCCTGAAAGGCTAAGCTGTTAAACTCTGAGACGAGCTCCAGAGCTCAGGCCAGCCTGCACAGAGCTCCACAGCTCTGCCTCATCAGACATGTGTGCAGCCTGCCCACAGGGCACGTGGGAACATGCGATTTTAACCTGCTGAAATCTGCGTCTTGGGCTGAAAGCTTCTGGGGTGGTGCTTTTTCCATGACTTTCACCATTGACCTTGCTCTGCATGACTTCCCTGCCGGGGTGCCCTGCAAGCTCTGGGCCACCAGGTGCCGCTGTCTCGTGGCAAAGGCACGTTGGGGCAGAGGTTTCTCATAGGGACTGTAGGAGCAGCCCGGGTGCTCAGGAAGAGGTTGTTTGGGATTATCGCAGAATCAGTCTGGAGAGCGTTTTGATGAATCATCTTACTATTTTCAAGATCATTCCTTGTTGACTCTGGGGCACTGGCTCAGTGGGGTGCTTGCTGCGGTTCTGAGTTGCTGTGATGTGTAGGCCCTTTTCCCCCTCCAGGGTCCACAGACTGTGTGTGCTACTCCACGGTGGGCACCAGCGACGCCGAGACGTCGGCCCTACACATCGTGATTGGTGAGTCCCTCCCCAGGTGGGCGAGCAGCTCGGTGCAGGGATAGCAGCCAGCCCCTAGCGTCACAGCGGCACCCAGGCGGCCCCCTCGGGCACCTCCTTCATCAGAGGGGCCTTTTAAATACATAAGTCGGTCACACCACACCCCTACCCAGAGCCCCGGGGTGATCGGCTGGGTCTCTCGCTGTGGTCCAAGCTCGGGCCAGCTGCCCTTCTGTCCAGGAACACCTTCTGGCCTCAGGACAGACTCCCTAGGCTGTGGACCCTGAGGACATGCTCCGTCCTTGGTCCTGAGTTATTTTCTGCACAGAACCCATCATTCTGTGATACTCTCATCTCACCATCTCACGTTTATGCCCTCACTGTCCCTGAGGGCAGGAAGTGCCTTCCCCCCTGCTGTGGTTTGGCCTAAGCCTCAGGACGCAGTCAACATGCTCCCAGCCTGGGTCAGAGGGTGCGGTGGGGCTCAGGGCTTGTCCAGCTCCTGCCTGGCAAATGCTGACCAACCGCCCCCCACCCCCCACTCCTTATCCCAGTTGTCCTTTACTGTGTCTCACCTGAAGTCACAGGATTGCATGTTTAAAAAGAGCTGCTAACGGTTTTGCATTTAAAGCACCAGTGACCTGCCTCAGCCTCAAGTCCACCTTCCCTTCCTTAATGACATTTCATAAGCCCTGTGGATACGTCTTGTTCTGTCCTCACAGAATAGCTTCCCAAGGCTGTTTTTAAAAAATTGAGTCAAATTTTGTCATTTGAATCAAAAACTTGGGTCCCAGCACCCCAAGAGCGAGGGTGCGTCCCGTTCCCGTCCTGCTACCTGAGCGGCCCCTCTGTCCTCACTGCGGCTTCTCCCCCAGGAGACTCCCTGCCCATGGACGTGTCCTCGGTGCACCACCACGGCTCGCTGCTTCGCTACTCCGTGTCCCTGCTGGGCTACGGCTTCTACGGGGACATCATCAGGGATAGTGAGAAGAAGCGCTGGATGGGGCTCATCAGATACGACTTCTCAGGTGACTCGGAGGGAGCGCAGGCAGGGCACACCACAGAGCACCCGGCGGGCTCCAGCCCAGCAGGCTGTGCAGGGCTCGCAGTGCCACCTGTGAAGGGGGGTGCCCACCATGAAGGTAGCAGCTACCCAGAGGGCCAGCCCCTGACTGCTCCTGTGGCCACTGGGTCTCAGAGGGGCAGGCACTGCGGCCAGATGTGCTGCTGCCCAGGGGTGGGGGCAGAGGGAGTGGCCTCGCCTCCCAGGACGCTGCGGCCAGAAACGCTCTCACGGATGATCATTCTGGTATTGTGACCAAGCAGCGACCTGTGGGTGTTCTTTGCCACACTCTATTCCCAGGTTTAAAGACTTTTCTCTCCCATCACTACTATGAAGGGACAGTGTCCTTCCTCCCTGCACAACACACAGTGGGGTCTCCGAGGGACGGGAAGCCCTGCCGGGCAGGGTGAGTGCATTTCCACATGTGTTTCCATTGCAACTGACGGGAATAAAGGCTGCCTGTTTGGGGCTGTGCTCCCTGGGAGGTGAACACAGAAGTGTTTTCCACATGCAGATGGAAGATGTTGGATTTAGTGTGACCAGTGACACGCTATGGTAGGTCCATGTGTGCGGCACACTATTCACACGTGCCCCGGAGGGAGCTGTCTCACTGTGTGCATCCCTGTGGCACTCTCGGGTAGTGTGTCCTGTGCCACACACAAGGACTTGATGAGGATTGAGGGGCGGGCCCCGCAGCAGCCTCTGGGGTGAGGGCTGGCTCCACGCGCTGTCCGCTTCTGACGGGGACAGGTTTGAAAAGAGAAGCCCAGGATGAAGAGAACTTAATCACTTGTCCATGTTGGAAGCACCTGTGCTGCAGTGTCACATCTGCGTGTTGGAGAAACGGTGGCGGCATCCCTGTCTTTCAGGTGCTTTGTTTGCCGGCAGAGCAAGCAGCAGCTGGAGGAAGAGCAGAAAAAGGCCCTGTACGGCTTAGAGAGCGCCGGTAAATCTGCCACGGTCTGCGACGTGACTGTGTGCTTGGATCTGCGTCCCTGTCCTCTCCCAGCACGCTGCCTCCTCCCTGCTCGGCTTCCCCTGTGCTGATGGGCACATCCTTTTCTCTTTAGCTCTAGGCAGCACCGAATCATTGCCACTTACAGATTCGGTGAACAGTAGGTTTTGTAAAAAGGCCCCCTGCTGTCCTCCTCTGGACTTGTGATGCCAGGCCCAGGACCTCTTCCCGGGGTCGCAGGACCGCTTCCCGGGGTCGCAGGACCTCTTCCCGGGGTCCCAGGACCTCTTCCTGGAGGTCAGCAAATGCCTTGCTGGGGTCTGGGTGGTGGGTGGCTCAGGCTCCGTCCACCATGCAGTCTCTCCCCACCGCTCAAGTCTGCACAGTGGCCATGGCAGCTGTAGGCAGTGCGCAGTATGTCAGTGAGTGGGCACGGCTGTTGCCAATACTGCATTATTTGCAGACACTGAAATTTGAGTTTCGTATAATTTTCACATATTACAAAATACTATCATTCTTATGATTTTTTTTCAACTATTTAAAAGTGGGGAAGCCATTCCTTGCTCAGAGTCCCTGCCCAGCAAGTGGCTGGACTGAGCCCACGGCCACGCTCCACTGGTCCTAGACTGGACTGAGCCCACGGCCACGCTCTGCTGTTCCTAGACTGGACTGAGCCCACGGCCACACTGTGCTGGTCCTTGTTCTAAATAATTGTCCAAAAGTCACCGTATAGGGAGCAGTGAAAACAGTTCTGCCTTGGGGGAAGTGACCCTTTATGTCCAGCACTCACTGTGCAGCCTCCTGGGATGAGTAGACAGTTGTGCAGCAGGTATTTTTGGTTTAATGATAAAGAATCAGTTGAATAAAGAATTTGTGTTAAATGTATGGCCAGAGTGAAAGGCAGGAGTGTCCAGACCAGAGGCAGTGTAGAGCCCCTGTCCCCTGCCCCGGCTCCCTGCAGGATGCCTGGCCCTGGCCCCGCTCAACCCAGTAACGCCGGCCATGCTCTCTCTGCTACAGAGGACATGGAAGAGTGGCAGGTCGTCAGTGGGAAGTTTCTGGCCATCAACGCCACAAACATGTCCTGTGCTTGTCGCCGGTGCCCTCAGGGCCTCTCCCCAGCTGCCCACTTGGGAGATGGGTCTTGTGACCTCATCCTCATCCGGAAATGCTCCAGGTTCAATTTCCTGAGATTCCTCTTCAGGCACACCAACCAGTACGACCAGGTGTGTGGAATGGCTTTCTGCACGCGATCTGCGCAAGTAATTTCTTTTTAGGTGAACCCCAGTTTGTATGTTATAGGAATAGTTAATCTGCAGGAAGGACGTATTTTTGGTTTGCATTTTACTGATTTTTAAAGTCCTAGGTACAATTACTCCTTGTAAAACTCAAACATATAAATCTTTGGGCATAGAAACTAAGAGCCCTGAATGCCTATTCATGGCGTCCTATCATTTCTCTTCCTCCTTAAAAAAACAAAGTGACATGGTAAGGATTTTTGTTGCCCTTACAGGTCAATTAAAATAAAATATTTAGACTTTTAGAAAGGGACCTGTCCAGATCCTCCCACCAAACCTTTCTGTGCTTCATATAGGATGGACCTGAGTATGGTTTTAGGAGAACTGAGACTTTGGCTGGAGTCTCTAATTTTAGTAAAATTTGGTTTTTTACTGAAATCATATTTAATATTTAGCCTCTTAAATATGGCATGTTAAAAAGAACGTAGGAGATTTTACCGATTACTGGTAAGGAACTAGCAGAATTCTCCAAAAGGTGTTTATTGTCACGGATGAGCTGTGACTTCAAACGTATCAGAAGTTACCTTACTTGGTGCCCTGGAAGGCAGGTGCCTCGTTTCCCGTCATCACTACGCTGGGCCCGGCTGGGAAGGGCGCGGCTGGGTGGTGCACCGCCTGCCTGATGGGCTGAGCTTACTTCCCTTTCACTGTCTCTTGGTAGTTTGACTTCACTTTTGTGGAAGTTTATCGTGTCAAGAAATTCCAGTTTTCATCAAAGCACATGGAGGACGAGGACAGTGACCTCAAGGAGCGGGGGAAGAAGCGTTTTGGGCAGCTGTGCGGCGAACACTCCTCCTGCTGCTGCCCAGCGTCCAGCAGCTCATGGAACTGTGACGGGGAGGTCCTGCAGAGCACTGCCATCGAGGTCAGGTGTGTGCTTCAGGCCGGATGCTGTGCTCACAGGGCGCCTTATGAGGCGCTTCGTGGTTCCCGTGTCAGGTGTCAAGGGAGAGGCCACCGTCTGGGTGTTGGGGAGACGCTGGGTGTGGGCCCCTGTGTCAGGTGTTGAGGGAGAGGCCACGGTCTGGGTGTTGGAGAGACGCTGGGTGCCGGTCCCTGTGTCGGGTGTCAAGGGAGAGGCCATGGTCTGGGTGTTAGAGAGATGCTGGGTGCCGGCCCCAGTGTCAGGTGTTGAGGGAGAGGCCACGGTCTGGGTGTTGGGGAGACGCTGGGTGCCGACCCCTGTGTCGGGTGTCGAGGGAGAGGTCATCGTCTGGGTGTTGGGGGGATGCTGGGTGCCGGCCCCTGTGTTGGGTGTAGAGGGAGAGGCCACCGTCTGGGTGTTGGGGGGATGCTGGGTGCAGGCGTGTGTTTTGTTATGCAGAAATTTCCACAGATGTTGAAGCCCCTCCATTCTTTTCTTCTTTTCCACACCTCACACCCCAGGTGCGGGGCTCTTTGCCCTCGCATTCTCTCTCAAAAGACAAACAGATGAAGCCACCTTTACAGGCACTGCCTGAGTCCATGGCCCACTGAATCCACTGGGAGGCCTATGGCCTCCAGGGGGCACGTTTACCACCCAGTGTGGTGCCCAGCACAGGGAGGGCAGCAGGCGGGGGCTGGGGAGCCCCTGAGGGTGGTAGGGAGATGGACTGGAGGAGCCACAGGGGGAAGCTGTGTGTGGAGGCCATGCAGCCTGAGGGCCTGGTGTCAGGGGTGGCCAAGCACAGACACATGTGGGAGGAGGTGGGATCTAGAGGCTGGTCTGGTTGTCCTGCAGACCCCAGAGGGCCTAGCCTGTGCAGCTTCCTCCTCCCAAGTGGAGCTGTTCAAAATCACTGGGTTGACACCAAGAATCACCCTGACGGACCTCAGAGTGCACAAAGCCCAGGTTCATGGGCTCCCTGGAGGCAGGTACCAGCCAGGTCCAATGTGGGAAGTGGTTCCTCCCACACCCGGTTGGGCCTACTGTATTCGGGATTGGAATCTATAATTTGATTAGATGTTATATGACAGAATTGGACATGAACACAAAGAAACTTCTTTCCCCTGGAAAGTTAACAACAGTGGTACAGTTTTTATCACATTAGGAACCAATTTTTTTTTTCTTTGAGACGGAGTCTCACTGTGACCCCCAGGCTAGAGTGCTATGGTGTCATAGCTCACAGCAACCTCAAACTCTTAGGCTCAGCCATCTTCCTGCCTCAGCCTCCCAGAGTGCTAGAATTACAGGGGTGAGGCACCATGCCCAGCCCAAGTTGTTTTCTACAAGGCTGTGGAGTTCGGTGTGGGTGTGCAAGTTACATGAGACTGGGGAGAGCTGTGCAATTCCAAGGGATTCTGTGTTGTTTACAAACATTGTTGAGCTCTTGGTCTGCTTTAAGGAAACCAAAGCAGACACTCCTTGCAGAGGGTGGACTGGGTGACAGCTGCCAATGGGCCGTCCGCAGCCCGCACCCTGCTGTGCTGTGCTGGATGGTGGCTCAGTGGCAGCTCTGCAGATGATGCGCAGTCCCAACTCCAGCTCCCTCCTGACCTGACCCTCAACCCAGCAGCAGGTTCCAGAGGCAGCTCTAGAGCTTCTCCCATGAGCACGGGCCACGCTGACCAGGGCAGGGCTCTGCAGCCTCCCTGCCAGGTCCCTTCCCTTTTGGTAGGAGTGGCAGTGACAGGCAGATGTAAAGGCCCCAGGAACCCTCCCAGGCCCATCTGCTGTATGTGCGGGGACATGGCGTCTGCTGACTCATTTTACAAGTTCTTGAAAGGGGATTATTTTTAATGCATATGTACCTATTAAAGAAATAGAATACTCTGAAAAGCAGGAAAGCACATCCTGTGTATATTATGGGCCTGGACCAGCATGTCACCTGATTATGGGGCTCCAATTTCTGAACTTTGTTAATAAACTGGGCCATCAGGTGTAGGAAGATGGCACCGACCCCAGAACCCGTTCTGACTGCCAGGCCATGGGCAGAGCCCCCAGGACCTCTGACCTGCTCCTCGAACCCCTGGGCTCTTGCTGGCATCTGACCACTCGTCTTTCCCCACTGAGCACTTGTGACACACATGGGGCCACCTCAGCTGCTCGTAGGGTCCTGTGAGCGCCGTGCTGCTGGGCAAACAGCTGGCTGGCTGGAGTGGCTGTGTGCCACCAGGTGGGCTGTTGGAATCAGACTGGGTCTGCTGACACCCTGGGTCTCCCGCTTGGCCGTCAGTCTCTGCATTGATGCCTGCCTCACCTCCGCCCTTGTCCAGCCTTGGGGCTTGTGGCCAGCTGTGAGCAGGACACAGGGCTTACCTGTGGCCGTCTCTCTCCACAGGGTCCACTGTCAGCTGGTTCGCCTCTTTGCACGAGGAATCGAGGACAACGCCAAGCAAGAATCACGCAGCTGAGAAGCCGTCTACCCATCGTCCATCTTGCGCTTGGGAAGTGTGAAAATTATTTAAGAAATTTACTACAGACCAATTATGTTGATATATACATTTAAATTTAGAAATTTATTTTTGATAGTTGAATCTTGATTTTAGAAAAAATACTTTTTTGTCAACAATCCTGTGTACATATCTGGCATTTTAAGTTCTGTGTGCATCCGTGGGCTGCGTTTCACTCAACTTACTCTCAGCAAGGCCTTCCTGTTGATCAGGGGCGCTGGCTTCTTAGATACTAGCAGTATCAACCATGTAGTTCTTAAAATGGCCTGTTAGTGGCCCTATTGCAATAACTTTAGGGACATTATAATACGAGTGCTTTCCACACAGGGCACACCATCTGGGCATAGGGAACCCACTTTGCAGGATTCACTCTGTAGCTTGTTGTGTGTGGCCAAGTTTTGGAACGTCGTGGGCTCTTTCTTCCTTCGTTTTGCCTTCACCTTAGTGTGTGGTGAGGACAGAGCAGCTTGATCCTTGCTGTGCTGTGCAACGGCACTGCAGCACAGTCCTGCTGTGAGTGATTCTGTGAAGGGCACCAGACGCTGCGAGACGTGACCTCCAACCTCCAGGTCCCCATCCAACCCGGCCCCGTCACAGTTGTATCTCTGAGACCACCCAGCGGGGGCAAGGACCTCTCGTTCTGTGGGCATGTCAGGGCAGTGAGTGACACACTGGCAAGATTTGTTACTGTTTTAAAAATGTAAAACGGGGCTGCTTTGTGTCCACGCAAAGTGCACCCTGTAGCTGGGCCTGTGGAGGACATGGGAAGCTGCACTCAGCGGGACAGGGCCGTCCCCAGGTGTCACTAGGATCACCTCGGTGCAGGCCCTGAGCCTGGACATGCAGTCCAGCTCTGTTCTTGTCTTCATCTTGAGCTCTATTTATCTATTTATCTATTATAGTAGTGTCCTCCCTGCCTGTGTTTTGTCTCTGAAGCACGACTCACCTTTCACTTTCTGCTGTCCCACGTGGGCTGCCGTGGCTGAGAGTCCTCAGTGCTGTAAGCACACTTGTGGGTGTGACAAGGTACAGGGTCATGCCACTCATGCTCGGCTGTGTGAGGAGAGGGCAGGCCTGGCCGCTGCAGAGCGTTGGTGCAGACACCGCTCTCAGGGTGGGCATCACTCGGGCTCCCTTGGCCAGTCTCACGTTCAACAGTTAGCTTGATTTCCGGAATTCCCTTTGTAGTGATTTATATTTTGAAGTACAGACGCAACTCCTCATTTCATGAGCCCCATACGGGTCAGTCTAAGGGCATCTTTCACAGTGTCTTGTTTCCTTCAGTGGACCCTGTTATCCAAGACAGTTGTGCTGATGTTGAATGAAAGATTTGGGTAAAAAGAGTGAATAGGCCCACGCTGCTTCTACCTCTGTCGGGTCCTGGTTGGGAAGAAAACCAGGTGATCGGGCCAGCAGCTCTGAGAGGGGCTGGCCCTGCCTGTGCCCAGCGGGTGGTGCCTCAGTCGCCTGGTGCAGTACCAAGAGGGCGATTTGAGGGAGGCAGGCTGAGGAGGCTGTGGGCTTCCCTTGGCCCTCTGGAGCTGAGCTAAGGATTTAGCACAAGGTTTCCCCAAAAGACTCTCCAAAGTCTTCATCGTTCCTGAAAAAGGTTTCCCACACAGTGGCCCTCCGTGAAACCCACTGCTCCATGGCCAGTTTGGGGAGATGAGCACAGGCAAAGAGCACGTGTTTCGTGTTCCATGGGAGACGCAGCCATTGCATGTGGCCAACTCCCAGACAGCTGCCGTGGTGGTCACCAACTGCACGTGGGCATTCCAACTTGCCAATCTTGGGACTTTAGTTGGGGTCCCATGAGTGTCCGACACCCTGAAAGCCCCTGATACCTGCGCACATGGTGGGAGGGGCTGCTGATACCATCCTGCGCAGGAGGCCCTGACTGACATCCACAAAGCCTTCTAGATGCAGCAACCACAATGCCTGTACGTTGGGGTTTAACGAAAAAAAATCAGAAATGATAGATAGTGAGAACAGAGAATGCTCACAAGGGTTGATCCAGGTTTCAGCTTCCTCTGTGGCTCGTTGGTGCAGAACAGGTGCTGATTCTTGGTAATTCCAATCTAGGAGCAGGAGTGTGGGCGCCTGGCTCAGGTGGGGGATGTGACCTGCGCGACCGTGAGCTTGAGGGGAAGGGTGATTTTTGATTTTTGTTCTAATCTTGCTGGTTCCAAGATTAGAGAATGGCATTATCTGATCTGTTTGAGAAGACAAAAATAAAGTTACTCGGGCAGATTTGGCTTTTTTTCTTTCCTTTACAATTCCTGTTATTCTCAAAACAGAGCATTTTTCATGAGAACGCTGTCCGCCGTCCGTGGCTGTGCTCACTGCAGCATTCAGCTCTGTAGGGTTTGCGCTTTGTCTGCGGGGAACATGCTGTGTGCTTTTGTCTGTGACTTGCTTTTAAACCCCACATTTTAGGAAGATATTTGCATCATGAAAATGAGCCTTCCAGCCCATGAACATGGTATTATTTCCATTTATATAGATCCTCAGAAATATCAACAATTTCAGAACCTTCCATAAAAGTCCTTTAACTTTGTTTAGATTTATGCTTGAAAACTTCACATTTTGAAGCTTAAAAAAAGTTTTGCATAGAAATGTAATTGTTTTTTCATGTGTGAGGCTATGCCTGGAAACTTCACCTCCTCAACCTAAAACAAGGACAGAAACAGGCTCTCCAAAGACAGCTTGTTTGGGAGTGGAAGGGGACTGCAGTCGGAATGTGTGTGCTATGCCGGGTCCCAGGCATATCCGGGGTCAGGGCAAAGGGGAAGTCCACAGGCACTGCGTTGAGACAAGAGTTGGAGCGTGGCAGGCGCACATTGGGGCCTGGCCTTGTTCAGTGGTGGAGCAGGTGAGTGCTCTTGCCTGCTCACTTTGTCGGGACACTGCTCCTAGGGAAGTTCCGGGAGAAGCCCTGTTACCGGCTGGTCTGTGTGCAGGACCGATTGGGGACAGGCCTGGTGCGTGAAGGCTGCTTCAATCCCCCACTCTGCTAGATTTGTTAGAATTTCATGTAAATAACTTCATTTTGCTTCCAGCAACTTTCTCACTCCTATGTAATCTACCTATAAATGTGGACACTTTTTCGTAATCATTGTTGCTACAGATACAATAGTTGAGTGTATCCCTTACGGCCACCCACATTCTGCTGCCCCCCGCTGTGATGTGAATTCATCAGAAGGGCTTGTGCCCTCCTGGCCTAGGGAGCCCTCAGTGCCTCTCCCTCTGGCCCTGCCCTACTGCCCTCTGGTGAGCAGGATGTCTCCCTTCCTGCTGGGGGGCCCTGGGGGCAGATGTCAGCAGTGCTGGGAGGCTCCCGGGACCCTCGTCACTTCCTTGCCCTCCCTGTCGGTGATTCCCAGTCTTCAGCCTCATGCCCCTCAGCAGCCAGCTCCATGCCCTGTCCCCCATATGGCTGTTAACCCTACAGCGCCCACTCAGCCTGTGGGAGTCACATGAGAGAACAGAAGGACCCACAACCACTGGTTCCCCCATAACCACAGGCTCCAAACACCACTCACTACTGCATTTAAAGAAATACGTAGAATCCACAAAGAGAGCAAAGGAGGTCCCAGAACAAACCATAATTAATGATCTCATTTCCCTCTGGGGTCCTGTCCCCCTGGCTGACTTCCCACACCCTGGGAAACCCCTCTTGTGATTTGCAGCCGGTGAGGCTTCTGCCCAGAGCCCTAGTGCTCCCCGAGATTGAAAGCTCCAGTCCTACAGGTACCCTCTGCTGGGGTTTGAGACCTTGTCTTTGTAGCCAGGCCAAGCCAGGAGATGCCCCTGGGGCACGGCTGTGAAAGATGTGGATTAGATATACACCACAGCCAAGGAGGGCAGCTGACCTGGAAAATGGCTACCAGTCATATCATAATGGTGATGACATGGAGGCCTCTGTTGTCATTAAAGAGTAATCAAATATATGTAAAACAGGCACGTTGTCACGGTGCAGAGTACTCCAAGTGAAGAGGCTATGGGCTGAGGGCAGGTGGCTCCCAGGCCCAGCTGTGTCCCCCAGGCTCCTGCCCAGTCCCAGCGGCCCCCTCAGCCCATTGTGCCTCCCAAAGCTGGGTGAGGGGATTCTGGGGGACCATCAGCAGGAAGTGGGGCTGAGGCTCCCAGGGACCTCTGTGCTACCATTGCTGTATCCCAGCACCCAGGACAGTACCTGCCATGGCTGGATGGACAGAGGGAGGATACAAATGTCCAGTGTTCTGAGGCCCTATCCCCCAGCATGGAGCTGGACACCTGAACTAGGTTGTCTCTGGAGATCTGGCATAGGAGGCTGGGCACCAGCAGGTGAGCCTGGTTTAGGTCTGTGCCAACTCCGATGGCTGCAGAAGCCAGACAGTCTCCTGTGTCCTTCTGTGTCCAGTGACAGTGTGTGGACCAGCCAAGCGCCAGCTGTTGCTGGAGACCCCTCTGCCCAGACCCGCAGAGAGGCAGGTCGCTCTAGCAGGGTGGGGCCAGGACCTGCATCATTGCCCTGGCCAATACCTAGCAGAGGGCCCCCTTGCCCCACAGCCTTGAGGCAGAACCCCTCCCATAGGCTGCTGCAGGGTCCCAGGGGTGACAGGTGTGCAGAGCCCAGCTCCTGCCACCTACAACGTGCATGGCCCTGCCCAGAAGGCGGATAGCCCCCAGCCTTAGCACAAAGCATTTTAGGTTTATTTAAATAAAAATTATAATTTATACAAGACTTCTTTAAACAAAGTTTTCTTAAAAAAATGTTACAGGGCTTTCTTTCTCATGGGTTCTTCATACAGTACAATCCTTTTTTTGAATAAGTCACACTGGTAATGATTATTTACAGATCAAAAATAGACTCAGGCTTCAGACATTAAAAAATTTAACATTCATTCTAGTTCAGTGATTAGTCATAGAAATTAAACATCTGCCCAGATTTATACACTTCAATAAAAACTACAGCTTCTCCCTGCTGCTGTGCTCCTGCGGACTCCAGCTGTGTGACACACAGCCCGCAGCCACCCCGGCTTGTGGTCAGTTTTCATCTCCCTTTCTCCTCAAAAGGGACTCAAACTACCACCCCACTCTGTCGAGAAGCCCCATCCTGCCACAGGGAACTCTCCTCACTGTGCTTGGGGACAGAATCCCAGTGCACTTAAAGAGGCACTCACTGACACCAAGGTCCCCAAGACCCACACCTGGGCACTGCTGGGGCCCAGAGAAGGTGTTGCTCATCAGCCACGGGTATCACCCCACAGCCATTGCTGGGGACAGGTCAGGGCCCACCCAGCCTTGCCCTGGGCACAGGGGGGGGTCTAGTGGGGTGCCTCCTCTCTCCCCCTCCCGTGCACCCATTACAACCGGTCCAGTAGAGAGGCCAGAGCCGGGGTTCTGCCTTCACTTAGGAAAGGATGACATGCGGTGGGTGACCTGGAGCACTGACACCCATGTGGCCAGGGGCTGTGGGGAATGGCACCATCTGGGGCGGGAAGTGTGCTTAACCTGGCGGGTTGGTGCAGCTCCCCCACAGCCCCTGGTACCAGTGTGTGACCCTGAAGTCCCCACAAAGGGGATATCTTGGGCCATCAGATCTCTCACCCAAACCAGCAAATGAGGATCAGAGCAAAGGTAAAAATTACATCTGAAAAATGATACAAAAATAAGAAAAACAGCTTGCTCTCTGTAAAAAATATAATCTTCTGTTTCTTCAAAAAACAATCTCAACAACACCCAAAAGACTCAGGACAAGCCTAGGGAACTGGAGTAACCTGCCCCAGAGGTATGCAGACCGAGGCGGCTGCACCTCCCGGGAACCGCAGGCCTATCCAGAACCTGAGGCAGCCCTGCTCCTCAATCCACACCTGACACAGAGGTTCCAGAACAGATTGGCCTGCGAGAGGCTCTCTCCAACCTCTTCCACAGCCCAGTTCTCTGGGAGCCTGGCTTCCCTGTGCAGTGCTGGGGCTGCTGGGAAACAGCTCGCCCTGCACACCAGGGCAGGCAATACTGTCGGTGCTGGCCCCAGGCCTCTGCCCATGGGCTTCTAAAGCAGAGGAACCTCCAAGCTTTCCCGACAGCCTACAGGGGAAGGGCATCTGCAGTGACGGCCAGCATGGGTTGGTACCCTCCTGTCCACCCCCTGCTCCCCCAGCCACCCAAGTGGCCACAGCCTGGAGGCTGAGAGCCAGCCCGGGCTGTAGCTGGTTTTCATCTGAGGGCCGCTGAAGCTCACAGCACCTCCAAAGCCTTTGCAGGTGTTCTCTGCACCTCTCCAAAGAGCAAAGCATTAAAAAGAGGTGCTTTACCACTCTGGACCATTTTGGGTCACCAACTGCAGACCTCCCTGGCCAGCATGAGGCCGAGATGGGCAGGCGGCCCATGCAGGTGCTGGGCCAGGCCTGGATACTGAGGTGCTGGCCAGAGGAAGGTGCCACCCAACATGCCCAGCTCTGAGAGGGAGCAAGAGGCCGGGGGGCCCTTCGCTAGCCTTCACTCCCATAAAAGGGGAGTGCGTGGCATATTTAGTGACGCTGCTCCTGCCAAGGGCAGCCCCAGCTGGAGAGTCTTGCTGGAAGAGGGGAAGAGCAACTGGCCCGTTTCTTGGTGGTTGGCGAAGGGGCCTCTGGATCACTTCTGACTGCCATCTTACTGACCACAGCACTCCTCAGCTATGGCTTTGGTGGTGGAAAAGCTTCAGCCTCGGGAGAACAGGAAATGTGGGGTCATGAGAGCCTCTTGGGGTCTTCAATATGGTCTCTCAATCTGGGCTGAGATGGAGAACAGTGGGGGCCACATAGCCTCCTCCCAACAGGCCCCAAGGCTCCTCCGTCCTCCCGTGTCCACAGGTGTCCGTCAGCGCCGTCAGTGGCCCCCCTCTGTCCTAGGAGGTCCCAGCCCTTCATGGTCCGTAAAATGCAGGGGTCAACATAATAAAAACCACTGGTTCAGGAGAATTATTGCAAAAAATCATGAGGATGTCCATTTTTTCCACTACCAAATTACTTAAAAAAAAAAAATTCCAGCATGTCCCAAGAAGCCAATACTAGCCGTCGCCACCAGATGCTGCTGCCGAAGTGATCTTCATGTACTGGCTGAAAATGGTCTCAAAGGCCTCATCTCTGTGTACCATGGCACCAAACACAAGTGGCTGGCGAGGGGAAATGCCATCGGTGAATGCAGTGATGGCCAGGATGACACCAGGACCAAGACACCCCTAAACCCAGGGCCCAGGTAACATGCAGCCGCTTAGGGCCTGGGTGCAGAAGAACAGGCTCCAAGCCTTCTGAGAAATGGAGGTAGGAGGCAGGGGTCCCAGGCTCTAGACTTAGCCTCTCCTTCCCTGAATCATCAAGCTGGGTCCAGCCCAGCCCCACTCCCTGTCTGCCCTGTGGCCTCAGCAAGGACCAAGATCTCAGGCCCCACTGCCCCAGCTGAAACCCCAGACCCTCAGGCCCACCTGACTGTGGTGGCCACTGGCCTGGCACTTACTTTCTGGGTTGATGGCGTCGATACAGCAATCCCCATACCTGAGCCTGGGAGAACAGACAGGACCTTGTACTGAAAGACAACAAGGTGGCCGTCACCATAGGCCTCTCCCAAGCACAGGGTGGCAGCCAGCCTGCCACAGGCCTGGGCATTCTCTTCCCTGGACATACAGGTGACAAGACCACTGGGGGCTGGGACTTCCCAGCCAGAGACATTAAGGACCGGTAAGAATCTTCTCACTCTGTGACTGAGAAACCAGGCCTGAAAATGGTCTGTCCCACCCTCTCTCAGGCCACCAGCCTCTGGCCCAAGTGAGGCTAGGGAGGCGCAGGTCCCTAAGCCCAGTGTCAGGGCAAGTGCATGTGTTGGCACCGTCCACCCCACCAGAAGGCAGGCTGGGAGGACTCTGGCCCTCACTCTGTGCCTCTGGTCAGCCAGTCACGCATCTTTTTTCTGGAGGGGGTGACCAACAGCAGCCTCAGGGCTGGGTGCGCCTGGTGCCATGGAGGCAGGGGACACCACACCCACAGATAGACCTGCCAGTGCCCAGGATGCTTGGAGTCAGGAAGGAGCAGCGAACCTGCAGGTGTGTGTGCCAAGGACAAGGTCCTGAACACCGCGCACACCTGTGCCCACGTTCTCCTGCAGATTCCGCATAGTGACAATCAAAAGAAACTGACCAAGAAAATGCCTGGACCAGATGCAACTGCTGCTCTCACCTAATGCCTGTACCTGTACCTGCCTGTACCTATAGCAGGAGCTGGGGGGCCTGTACCTGCCTGTACCTGTAGCAGGAGCTGGGGGGCTCCCTGGGCTTTAGAGGGTCTCAGATTCAATGGGTGGAGAGCACAGTGGCTAGGCAGGGCTTAACCCAACCTCCTGGGTGCTAACCCCACGACCCTTAAGATATGTGGCCTGGGTATGTCTTACCCATGTGGTCCCATAGGGGGACCATGGTAGGTGCTGACCTGCAGGGATGTGGGGACTGATGCTGAAGAGTCAGACCGTGGCAGGCGGCACAGCCTCAGTGCACAGAGACTGAGGGGGGCTGATGGGCTTTCGGAGTAGTAGGTGAGCCCCAGTGGGGACAGCAGCAGTGCCCAGGATTCACCCTCCACCAGGGGCATGGCCCTGTCCCCGTGAAACCCACCAGCTTCAGGGCCCTCGGCTTTTCTGATCCTAAAAGCAGAAGGGGACAAGGGAAACGCAGGGGACAACAGCCGCACCAACCTTCTGGATGTCAGTGATGTCCACCAGCTTGATGACCTTGTTCCTCTTTGAAGACCCGGATTTGGAGCTTTCGAAGCACAAGTAACTAGAGGGGAGCAGAGGGGACAACCTGGCAGCTGCCCTGTAGCCCCGTGGGGACACACAGTGACACTCTCCCCACCCAGTGCTACGGGGGAGGGGAGGGGACAACCTGGCAGCTGCCCCGTGGGGACCCACGGTGACACTTTCTCCAACCAGTGCTGCGGGGGGAGGGAAGGGACAACCTGGCAGCTGCCCCGTAGCCCCGTGGGGACACACGGTGACACTCTCCCCACCCAGTGCTGCAGGGGAGGGGAGGGATAACCTGGCAGCTGCCCCGTAGCCCTGTGGGGACACACAGTGACACTCCCCACCCAGTGCTGCAAGTGCAAAAAGCTAAAAGGTTTAACCCAAGACCCAGGTGTCCCTGGGTCTCCCAGGCAGCTCCTGATCAGGGGATGGGGGAGCCCAGGGGCCTTGGCCTCTGCTGCAGGTGTGGGGGACCAGGCAGCCCAGAGCCCTACATGGCCAAAAACAGACACCACTCCCAGCCAGCTCACAACCCCCCCTCATGCCCGGGATTGTGAGGGAGGCTGGTGGGGTCAGTCCTGCTTTGGTGGAAGAAGCCAGATAGTCTTCAGGCTGCTACACGGCAAACAAAGGCAACAGTGCAAGCAGGTCACCGCACAGTCCCTCCTCAGGAGACAGCCCCTCCCCTCCCTGCAAGGTTTTGGCTGATGCAGCATCCGGAAGGCCCGAGAAGACAGTGGGACAGAGCGGGGCAGCCTCTTGGCAGAAGGCCTCCCAGAAATCCCACTCAGGCCAGCTGCCCACCCCCCAGGGAGGCAAGGAGCCCCCTCATCTGCTGTGGTGCCCACTCGCCTCTCCCTCACGCACAGCACCCCGCTTGCTTCTCCCTCACGCACAGCACCCCACTTGTTTCTCCCTCACGCACAGCACCCCGCTTGCTTCTCCGTCACACACAGCACCCCGCTTGCTTCTCCGTCATGCACAGCACCCCGCTTGCTTTTCCATCACGCACAGAACTGCTCACATTTCTCCTTCATGTGTAGCACCCCACTCACTTCTCTGTCACGTACAGCACCCCATTCCTGATGTAGTCCGTGGGCATCTTGCGGTCTCTGTTTATCAGGCAACAGCGCCAGCCGTTCTCACACACTGCCGGGGACAAAACCCACCTGTCACCTTTTCCACTGGAAATACTCGTCCTTTGATGTGATACCTCCCTTGGGGAGCAGGACGGGGATGCCCTTGTTAAGGACAGGTCACCTCCCACATGTGTGCCCTTTCCCTGGGGCTTGGCTGGGAACAGGCTCAGTGCACACATACCCGCCAGTGGACGTTCGTTCTCAGTTAGGTTGAAGATCTCATGGAAATTGCCCTTCTTGGTGCTGTGGAAGCGCCCGGCGTCATCCTCTTTACTCAGGCCAGCTGGTGCGCTGGACACGTAGCTCCGCGATGAGGTCGTCTGTGGCTGCTGACGGCACACAGTGCGCGTAAGGCCTCAACGATGCATGGGGAACACACCAAGGCCTCCCTGCTCACGCCAGCTGCAGACTCAGACATGCTTATAGGCATGCACACCCCCATGCAAGCGGTGGTCCAATAAGGGGGCGACGTGCCCCCCCACCCCTCGCAGTGCCAGCTGCTTCACCTTCCTCTGCCTTGGAGGGGAGACCCCAGGAATGCCCCAACTTCCCCACACCGAACTCTGTGAGTGAGCCCAACCCCAGCACAAGCAGTCCAAGGACACTGCTGCCCGGCATGGGGTTGACATTTCATGAATCGAATGAAACTAGCCATGGGACAGGCACATGAGAAAACCAGAGTCACAGCACAGCAAGGGGCCCCACAGGCTGAGGCTTCCACATGGACACCGTTGCTTGTCATGCCCTGACAGCTGGCCAGAAAGGAGACAACAGACACGTGAGACCAAGACAAAGGAAGGACCGTGATCCACGTGACGCAAGGTCAGGACTCACCGAGCCGAGCAGGACCCCATCAGCCACGTCCTTGCTCTATTTACTCTCTCTGCTAAGGGGGCCGGCACAACTGGGCTTGATCCCAGGAATGCCCTGATCCCAGTTGCCTCCTTCATGCCTGGAGCACACCGCCACCCATATGGCCAGTGCCTGGGTGGGCTGTCCTGTGGCTGAGTTCAGGTTCACCAAAAGCTTTGCCACCCCAGGACCCGGAAGCATGATCACATCCAACCTAGAGTTTCTGCTCCCAGCTTCTGAGGCACCAGTAGGACACAGGGCTGCCCTCTCCTTAGTGGGCACTGTACACAGCACTGTGTGTGGCCTCACGGCCTCCAGAAAACCTCCAAAGCCTCCCGGCCAGCCTCACCACCTCCGGAAAACCTCCAAAGCCTCCAAGCCAGCCTCACCACCTCCAGAAAGCCCTCCAAAGCCTCCTGGCCAGCTTCACCGCTTCCAGAAAACCTCCAAAGCCTCCCGGTAGCCCTGCTGGGCCCAGAACCTCCCCCAGGGTCTGAGATGTCCCAAGGACAGCACCTATGTCCTGGCTCAGGACACTGTGCCCAACCCCACAGGGCCTGTCACCATAAACAAAATATGGCTGAGGACCAGCCTGTGAGCGCTGGGTGGACCTTTCTCAGGTGCTAGTTGGTGTTGACACCTAAGCCCTATGGGCAGGCACAGTAGGACCAGGCATTCACCATGGAGTGGTCACTCCCGGGCCCCAGGCTCTCAGCAGGAGGCACCCTGCCTGCCCTCACCCTGGTTCAGGGGGACCTTGCGCCTAGCACACTTTGGGGAAGCACCCCCAAGGGGCTTTTAGGCAGGGGGTCCCGCCCAACCCTGAAGTGCTGCCCCTCGGCTTAGGAGGGGCTGGTTGGCCCCAATAGGTGAGTGGAAGGACAGGTAGGCCTCAGAAAAGCAGTGGCTGGAGACAGGCAAAGGACCTCACAGCTCTCAGAGCCCTGTGCACCTGCCACTACTGGCTTCTGGACGGGCTGAAGGTGAGCAGAGGACTGCGGGCCTGGAGCTGAGGCTTCCTGCCCTGTGCACATGCACACCCAGCGGTAGGCCAGAGCTCACCCTTCGGGACATGGCGGTGCTGGAGCGCTCCTTGAGCTGGGGGTCTGTGGGGAGATTCTTCCAGATGATGTAGGGTGTGTCATACTTGGCCCGCAGCCTTGGGCAGCGTTTGAAGATGAAGTCAATGAGGAAAAACTTGATGCCTGCGTAGAGTCCTGGGGCGGGGGAAGGGTCCTGTTTAGCTCAGAACCTGGTGATTCTGCACATCTGTTTAGGATGATAGTTCCAGCACTTTCCATCTCCCAGATCTACACTCTGTCCCCGAGTCCAGCCCAGCCTGGCTCTCTTGGATGTCCAGGTCAGCCTTGCCCCTCATCCTAACCCAGCTTCACGGTTTAAATGCAGGCCAGGGCTGTGTCCTGCACCTTTGCACCTGTGGTGAGATCATTCCCTGAGCTCAGTGCCAATCATTAATGTGTCCCTTCCCCAGTATGCCCCACTCCCTGTGTGTCCCTCCTCACCTTCCTTATGGTACTAAAGGGCACCATCACCTACCCTGCAGTTCAGAGGATGCCCTCAGCATCTCCAACCATCTCCCTCACCGCAGCCCATCCACCTCCAAATCAGTGGTTCTGCCTTCTAAACAGGTCAGGCCCACCAGGACCCAGGGCCCCAGCCACTCGGACTAGGTCACCCCTCTCTAGACTAAGACACGCCCACTCCCGCCCAAGCTACACCCTCTCCAGGTTGGGACCTATCTCCTCCCACCAGGCCACACCCTCGCTAGGACACACCCATTCCAACCCAGGCCCTGCTCTTTCCTGCTAAGACCACACCCACTCGTACCAGCCCACACCCTCTAGATTAGGCCACACCCACTCCTGCCAAGGCCACGCCCTCTCCTGCTCCAGCCACAACCTCCTCAAACCTGTCTAGTTCTGCAGGTATCCCCAGTGCCCCCAACTCTGCCCTGGCGCAGGGCTGTTCTTAACCCACATAAAATATGTCAGAAATGTCCCTCCTAGGGCGGCGCCTGTGGCTCAAAGGAGTAGGGTGCCAGCCCCATACGCCGGAGGTGGCGGGTTCAAACTCAGCCCTGGCCAAAAAAAAAAAAAAAAAAAAAGTCCCTCCTTTGCTCAAACTCCTGACACAGAATCTGATTTCCCTCTGGGGCACAGGCCCTCTCCAAGTCCACCCCCACCTGACCCCTCACCCAGTGCTGCTCCCTCTGCCCATGGCCCTGGCCCCTGTAAGGCCTCCCCACCACTTGCTCTAACAGTTTCTGCTGCTGGCTCCTGTGCCCTGTGAGATATTCATCAGCTGTGGTCGCCTGCCCAGAGGGGGCATGCCTAGAACTGGAGCACAGAGGACCACTACGTCCCCCAGCAACGCACAGGGATGTGCACCTGGAGCTAGGGAAGCTGTGTCCTCTGAGCAGCTAGAAATGTCGGGCTACTCCTAGTGCTGGGGGCTGCTGAGCTGCCTGCAAAGCCATCCTCACAGAGCAGATGCAAAAGCCTGCAGGCTCTGAGTTCATGTCCCATCTTTCCTTTTCTAGAAAGGGAACTAGAGAAAGCTATACCTGTGTTTTGCTTATGTCTTGCCAAGTCAGACTTTTTGGACCCAAGTTCCCAACCTTTTCACTCTAGAAATACGCTCAGGTGGGGAAGGGCGGGAGTGGGACACTGGCTTGGTCAACTGGACTGAGCTTCCAGGCCTCCTCCAGCCCAACCATGTGGGACATCTCAGCTTGAGAGCACTCAGATCCCAGCTGGGCCATCCTCGCCCTCTGCACTCAGGGCTCCTATTAGCACAGGCGGAGGTCAGACGGGCAGTGATGAAGGAGGATGACGTCTTAGACAACATCAGGCAGGGTCAGTAAGTGCTACCTGATGCTGTGAACGTGGTGTGGTTGCAAGGACCAAGCCACACCAGCTGCCACAAGAGGACGCAGGACAGATTCAGATACCAAGCCCCAAGTGCCTAACCACCTGGCTCAGAGAGGGCAGACTATCCCAGGAACCCGTGAGCCCCAGACGCTGCTACACCTGTGAGCCGACCCCTCGTAAGAGGTATGACTTGAGGTCTCAGCGGTCCCCTATATATTCACACTCCAGGAGACTTGAGACTAAACAGGGGCTTAGGGCATTTGGGGGGTAAAGATCTGGGTTTCAAAACCAAAGCCCTGATCAAATCTCGCTTCACCTCATACTGGGACACCACTGAGCCCCAGTTGAGCTGCTGCTGCTAGAACTCAGCCCTGCTCTGTCCTACTAGCTTGGAGCCTCTAACTGCTTTCCTGAGCCTACAAGGCAAGAGGGACGTCTGGGCTTTTGAGAGCGTGCGTGGGGGGAGGTCTGCCCTCCAGATGCTGCTCAAGGTCCTCCTCCACCCTCTCTCACAATTCACACAAACCATCCTTTTAGGGCTTAGACAATTCCTGCCTGCCCCACAAGGACAGGTCTTGCTCCTGACTGCCAATGCCCGGCCCACATCAGATGCTGGGTCATTGTTGAGGGAAAGAGAGAAGACAGAAGGGCAGCAAGTGGACAGGCTGTCCCCCCATTGTAAGGGGGGGGGGGGGCGGCTGCACACCACACCTGACCCCGCACAACCCGGGTCACGCACCAGCTCCCCTCTCCCTCTCAACCACAACTCCGGAAACAAACATTTCAGGAGGATGTAACTCACAGACTCGGCCGCGGCGCCAAACTTACCAGCTACAACCAGCTTCCCTGCACCTCAAACCAGACTCAGGCTCCCCCAACTGTCAGCACAGCCCACCCAGAGAGAATCCCCTGTGTTTCCAGGGCCTACTGAGCCTAGGGTTCACCAGCTCCTTCCCCTGGGCAAGAAACTGTGCCCCTTACAAGCAGAGGGCACATGTGATTAAGAAGCAGCAACTATGTGCCCATATCCTGCATGGGCTCCATCTCTCCTAAATCGAAACATTTCGACAAAAAGCAGGCTCTCCAGGTCTTCACCCGCAGGCCTGCCCTGCTCTTGCAGGCATGCCAACACCCCGCAGACACGGGTGGGATGCAGCTGCCTGTCCCTGACACTACTGGGACACACGCACCCATGAGGTCGGGACAGCTCCTTACCCACGGCGAGCCCCACCAGGCGATACGGGAAGAAGCAGGAGGCCAGGAAGGCAGCCCACAGCGCCACGTACAGCTTCTGCGTGATCTCGGGCTGCACCCACATGAACAAGCTGGAAGGGAGATGGTGGGCTCAGGCGGGGTCGGGTGTGCCACGACCGCCAGGTGGGGGCTGGGACTTACTTCTTGATCTTTTCCAGGATGTCAGCCATCTTGCCAAAAAGGTTCTGCATACGGAAGAAACCTTGATCATGACAGATCCTCAGTCCCTCCACACCCTGGGAGAGCCCACGTTCTGATAGAGCCCACTCACAGCCCAGTGGTCCTATCCAGCTACTCCCTGGGGGTGGGCGGTCACTTCTCTGCCCAGGGCCGGGCCCAGCATCCCCCAGAGACCACATCAGGAGGCGGCCATACCTGGGCTTTCTGGGCAACATCCAGCACGAGCTGGAACTTCTCAGACACGGTCAGGTCTTCCTTGGGAGGTTCCTTCAGTCAAAGGGGAAAGAGAATTTTCCACTGAAATTTAACAGTTCAGAACAATTACTGACAAAACAGCATGAAGGCCTCCCAGCCCCAGGGACCTTTGGGTCAGCCTGCCCCTCCCCCTCAGGGACCCGGGTGTGAAGAGAGTGGCCCTCAGGGCTGATGGTGAACTCTCATCTGGAGGGCAGTGCACACAGCTGGGCTCTGCAGGTGCACTGAGGCCACCTAGCCCACTCCCTTGCCCTTAGGCAGGGAGACCATCTTGTCCCGCCTATCAGACTCCACTTGTCTCCCATTCATTAAGAATCTCCCGAGGCTCCCAGAGCCGGGTGAGCACATGCCTGCCTCCTCCCAGCCGCCACCCCCATCTCTGTGCGCCCCATACCCAGAGCAGGTGCTTGGTATCTGACCAGACCGTGGAGGCACAAGGGCCTCCCTCTATACGCGCCTGATGGCCCTACCCCCTGGGCCAAAGTCTTCCTCTAGAACAAGCTTCTATAAAAGGCCAGGGGGCTTCTTAGGCCACGTGGTCCAGTCTGCCACAGTCACTCATCTGTTGTGCAAACACAGCATGGCAGTAAGTACGGGTATGGCTGTGTGCCAATAAAACTTTATTTACAAACCAGGCAGTGGGCCAGAAGCAGACTCTAGAGTCCCAGGCAGGGCCACATCTACTCATCTAGGTCACTGTTTGCCCCTCCACCCAGGGAGGCTATGGGGGCTACAGCAGCCCCTTGCTGCTCCACCCCCATCACATCACACCCTAGTTGGGATCCCCAGGTAGAAAAGGCTGGGGCTTGGGGCTGGGGGTGTTAGGTTCCTCCTCCCCCACTTCTCTCCAGGGCAGGGCTCCCAGAGGAGAGCCACACAGCCTCATCTGGAAGACTCCCCGTCTATGGCTTTCCTGCATAGCCCCTTCCCTATACAGCACCCACAGACTCAGCCCCCACCTGGCACAGATGGACAGAGGGGACTCTTGGCCCTGTAGGACTTACCACGGCTTCAGACACCTCCGGCACAATGCTCCACTGTATCCTCCAGCCCCTGGCAAAAAGGAAGCAACCACACACCTTTAAATAGTGTCACCTGCAAACAGCGTGGTCAGGGGTGACATCGTATTGCTGCCTGGCCTCCCAGCAGGGCTTAAAGGGGCCCTTCTCTGCTAGAGAAGGCTCCCCGAACCTCCTGCCAATGTACTCAGTGACAACCAGGACCACTCTCCAGCAGTGGACTATTCCTATCACTCTCTGCAGCCCCTCCCTGAGGGCCTCTGGAGGAGAAGGGCCACATTCTAAAGGAACTAGAGGTGAGGGCGACGCCGTCAACAGAGCCAGTGGGAACAGCAACAGCAGTGCCTCCACCATCCTGCCCCTCCCTGGGGCCACGACTCCCTGAGAGGACTTACGAAGTTGCTACAAACACATTTCCAAATGAACCTGCTTAGGCACAGAAAGTCATCTAGAAAAATCAGCATATAAAAATACAAACTTTTGGAGAGCTGAGGGCAAGTCTAGAATCAGGGCTGCTGCCTCCAGGTGGGTGAGAAGCTGAGCTTCGTCCCAGGGTCTGGGCCTCCCCCAGGGGCAGGGGCCTCAGCAAGGGTGCAAGGAGCAGTACAGGGCCTGGGCCCAGCCTGGTGAGCCTGTGCTGCTGTGATACACCCCCAGGTGGTGGGCGTGATAGCCTCAGTATGCTCACCCCACCCTGAGTCTAGGCCTGTCCATCTCATGACAGCCATCAGCAGGGATCTTACATGGTACTGGGCCCTTGTGGAGTCAGTGACCGACATGCTGAGGTTTGGGGAGAATTGCCTGCCTGGGGGTCTGACGCCTGCCAGAGATTCCCTGCAAACACCAGGGCATGACACATCCATCGGGTGTTATGGGTGGCATGACCCACGGACATAGGAATAAGGTAGTCCAGGACAAACTCGCTCACCTACCTGGCGATGAGGTAATTGAGGGATAACCTCAGAATTGCTAGAAACAGGAACAAGGGGATGGCCCAGCCGTGCCACACGGCATTCATGTACACCTGTGGATTCAGGATGTAGAGTTAGGCCACATGACAGCTAGCTTAGGACAAGCCTCTGCCCTCCAAATCAGCAGCACCCAGCATAGAGACCTGGCCCAGGGCTCCCGACACCCCCGGGAGGAGGACCTGTCTGACAGGGAAGCTGCAGTCAAGGCTGCTTCCCAGCTAAGAGCTGCCAGAGAACCCACTCAGGATGGGGAGGGGCGTGACACTGACCAGGACCAGGAGGGGAGCGCCAGACCCCTCATCCTGGTCCCCTGGTGTGCTCCCACACACCAGACTCAGCATCACCAGGGCTCAGCACCGCTAAGGGGGGCGGCCAACTGTGGGTTGAGAAAACCCTGGTGGCACGTGCCTCCCCCACGCAGGTGCAGACATACAGCAGAAACTCAGGGGGGCTGGGAACGAAATCTACCCGCGTCCAGGCAGAGGCCAGGGAGGTGGGTCTGAATCTCGTGTCATTTCTTAGCCATAACAGACATGACACATTGGTATCCCGGACCAAGGCAGCACCCACCTTGCAACACAAGGCATTTGTGAAGGGTGGCAGGGGAAGAGACTTCCAAGGCCAAGACGGAGCTGCCCCCCACCCCAACCTTTGTCTCCTAGCAGGGCAGGCAGGTCCAGGGCAGGCACAAGGCCACAGGCTTCAGGACTGGGGCGGTCCTCAGGACCCCTCTAAGCTGAATCCAGCTAGGGACCTTGGGGCTGACGGCTTCAGCTGAGAGGGTGCCAGAGAAGTAGGGCAGCCACCCTGGAAGCTTTGGAGGGTTCCTGGGCTGTGGCCGCAGTGGGACAGTGGTAGTCTGCAGGTCCCTCCCCCAGGGTCGCAGGGCTCCTGCAGAGGCTCAAGTCCTCAGAAAGAGACACAGTCTCCTTGTGTATGGCTCAGGGGCAGCAGCTGCAGGACGATTCTGGGCAGAGCTGTGGGGCCTACAGCCCCAAGAGCCCCTGGCAACGTCAGCCCTGACATCCTCTCCTTCCCCAGAACCCTTGGCTCACAAAGGCCAGCTGGGTGCTCCACACCACCACTCTTGTCTGGTGCCTCCCTGGTCCCAGCATGGGTGGTGAGAGACGTGCCTGTGCTGAGACAGCGGCCACCACGGCTTTGTCCAGGGGGCCCTGCTACTGGCCCTGGGCCCCACCTGACGTCTTTAATCCTCAAAGTGACCCTGTGATTGGGTGTAAACATCAGTGTGCTCACTTTACAGATGAGGAAACTGAGGCTGAGCATGTCCCTGGGGCCCAAGGAGGTGTTTCCAGGGTGGGATGATGTCACCACCCACCCAGCCAGGAGCCAGACACTCACGGTGAAGGCGATGGCAGATGTGTAGACAGAGTACCAGTCAGATAAGGCAGAGAGGTTCTTCACGAAGTTTGTCACGGGCTTGGCACCACGCTCTGGGAACAGAGCAGACAAAATCAGTGAGCCCTGTGCCCATGTGCAGGGTCAGGCTGGCCAACAGGAGCCAATGCAGGGTCCTGCTGTATTGCCAGCACTCTCTCCTGAGCTCTCTGTGGGGAGATGCCACCTGAGCCCCCATAACAGTGGACAAGAGAAAGGAGACAAGGTAAACATGAGGGGAGAGGCTCCAACAGAGCCCCCAGGGCCGGGGAGCATCTAAGGAAAGCATCACTTTTTATCCCAAGTGTCTGGGCTCCAGGCCTTGGGAAAACTCCCACCACAGGGCAGGGGCAGCCTGAGGGCCTGGGCATCGTCCCCAGGGGCCAGGCAGGTATCTTCTTGAAGGTCTGAGAGAAGCTCAGCTCAGCTCACCTGTGCCCCACACCCTGCACTTCTAGTGCCACCCGCGCCAGGCCCCTGCAGTGTTGGCCCCAAGTACTCACTCAGGCGTCTCATGTTCTCGGTCAACCTGGGAGGAGAGGAGCTGGCATCAGTGCATGGAGGTCCTACATCCCCACCGCCCACCCCTGCTGGCTGGTGGCCCAAGTGCCTGGGACCCCTCCAGCACACACAGCCAGCAACTCAAGCAGTGCCATGCCCTGGGGTGGCCCTTGCTGCCACACCCTGAGCAAAGGAACTGCTTGCCAATGGAACTGTTCCCTTCACCTGCCCACAGAAATCCCTAAGGCCCTGCCATCCTCACTCCCCTGAGACCCCCAGTGCCTGGCAAGTGAGGGAGAACAGGAGCCACTGGTGTAGGAAAGGCCCTGGGAAGGTGGCACTGACCCATGAGCCCACTGTCCCCAGGGGATGTTTGTCACAATCCATGAGCAAGACCAGCATGGATATGATAGGGGTCTGGGCTGCCTCATGCTGTGCGTCCCTGAGCTGGGTTCGAGGTTCCCTGCCAGTCACATCCCCCCCAGAAGACCACAGGGAGACGGTGTCGGTTCAATGTTACAGACACGGCCTGCCTGCTAAGCCTCAGCGTGGCCACCCCCGGGCTGTGTGCAGGCCCTCACCTGCGGGCGCTGAGTGGCTCCTCTGCCTCCACAGTGCTCTCCTCAGGCTGGAAGCGGAAGTCCTCCACGTATGCCCCGAACTTCTCATAGAACCACTTCTGGGCACGAGAGGACAGCCCCTGGCTCCGGCGGTCTGCAGGGAGGCAGAGGCCAGGTGAGGGCACAGAGGCCTGGTGAAGGAAGCAGGAAACTCTTAAAGGGGCAACGGCTGGGGAACGAAGGGGTCCCTGCCAGAGAAAATTCTGAAAGACTCAGTTCTTTAAAGACACGAGGTGTGAGCAAGCAGCAAACGCAGACTGGACCCTCCGCCACGCCAGGCCCTCTCTTGGCCAGCACTGACTATCCAGGCCGTCACTTGGCCCACCTCAGGGGTCTGTCTCAACCTCCCCCTCCATCTCTGCTTCTTCTGAGTGGGTTCATCACTCCCCCTCCCCAGACCTGCAGAGTCTGAGGACCAGCCAGTGTTGGGGGGTGTCCTGGGAGGGACAGGGCCCAGCCAAGGCAGCAGCCTGGGTGAGCTCTCATGGCCAAGTCTGGTGACTGACACTGCTGAGCAAGGCTGAGACCCACAGACAGCAGCTCACACCACAGGTCCTCACATGGTCACTGAGGTGTGGACCAGCCTACAGCAAGCGCTGATTGAACAGTGTGGTAAAGGGGGACAGGTGCCACCAAACAGTGGGCACCACAGGCTCAGGGCAGAAGCCTGGGGGCTACAGGCCACGTGGCGCTGAGGCGTATGCACCCCAAGGTCCCTGGCAGGTAGGCAGGCTCCCAGGCTGCTTCCCACAGCCAAGCTGGTGTGGTTTTTAAGGTGAAAAGTCCAGGCAGTGTTGGCAAACTCGTCCCCACAGCAGCAAATGCCACACACCAATATGTGGCCATGCTCCTGGGGGAGTTCATTTACAGACACCAAAATCTCAGATTTATGTAATAGTCACATGTCACCAAATAGCTTTTTGAGCTTTTTCAACCATTTAAAATGTAAAACCAGACAGGAGCTGTAGCTTGCTGACCCCCAGATCCAGGGATTGGTGCTGAGTACCTGAGGAGAGCAGGTGCCTCTTATCCTGAAACCTACCCTTCTGGCACTACCTTGTCATTAACCAGAACCAGGCAGGTCTTTCTGTCAGGCCCCTTGAGGCTAGTTCCCTGAAAAACCTAGCCTGGCTTATCCCTAACACCTTTGATGACTGACAGTATAATGGGACTGTCCACTGACCTGCTGTGCCTTCACTTGTGCAGGGGGCAGCATGAGGTCTAACCCCACCCCCACTCCCTCCTCCTTCTAGAGCAGAGGTTCTCAACCTGTGGGTTTCGACCCCTTTGTAACAATGAAAATACATTCTGCATATCAGATATTTACATTACGATTCATAACAGTAGCAAAATTACAGTTATGAAGTAGCAACGAAAATAATTTTATGGTTGGGGGTCACCACAACA